>VZTL01005531.1:249-11525 GCA_013400535.1 Scopus umbretta
TATATGCATAGGTGTGCAAACAAAGAACGTGTGTGTATGGAAGTGCATTAAAGATATCAGGCCACTTTTTTCTCCAGACAGCAAAGAGATAGATTGCAAAACCCAGTAGCTAGGAATTGCTGACTTCAGCATCCTTCCACTACTCTTTAATCCACCAAATCAGTTTTACTTCCAGCCAGTGAGATGAATAGGGTGATATTTTGCCACTTACCAGTCTCTACCTTGCAAAGTGAAGCTTAGGCACCATTGCCTTAGAACTGGTTTATGTTAGGAGAACACCACAGAGTAGCCAGAAACATGAGACAAATCCTATTCACTAGTCTAGATTCTCACCTCCAATGTAGGCTACTAAGGATGGAGGACCAGCCAGTAGTTCAATGGGTGCAAATTTCACTGCAGGGTAAAGTTAATCTAAAGGAGGTGAGGACTTGCTGAATATGCCTGATAAATTCTTATTTTTAGATATAATGATTTGTATTGCTATTGACTATTACTGCATAGTGATCTCTTTGTTAAACACGAAAAAAAATGCTTAGCTTCCAGCTCTTTATATTCTTCATGAGCTCCTGCCCAGGCAACAGACTACATATAAAAAAGTTCAGTGATGCTGACGAGGTAGTAAGTCAGATTGACTAATAGAGAGGATGATCTGCTCTGTGGGGAAAATTGAAGTTACTGTAGCGCTGGTTAGCCTGTAACATCTCCAACACTAAAAATGCTGTAATCTGGCTCTATTTCAATATTTATGGGGGCCTCAGAAGAATTACAAGTCACGTAACTTGTAAACTCTTTTATTTATATTTCCCCATAGCAGTAGCAGCATTTACCTGCTGTAAAAGTTAAACTCGCATCACAGAGCTGAACACCAAGTGTGCCTTTCCCATGAAAAATCCAGGTTCTGCCAAATTCCTGAAGCTTCAAGATTATTGAGTTACCTCCACAGGTTCACTTCCTCACTCTGGTGTGATGAGATAAAGTTAAACTACTTAGCTAGCTTCAAGTAATTTTTTTTAAAAAAAGTTTAAAGAAGATCGTTAATTTTAAATTACTCCTGCTACCACATTTAGTTAAATTCTGAATGAATATTTTCATTGGACACAATAACCTTTAAGAATTCCTGAGGGAAAACTGGTGATGTGTCTTTTAATATGTGAATCAACTAAATGTGCCAAAAAAACTGTGATTTATTTAAATATATAATGAAGGGCAGAAAAGTGTCTATGTAGTCTCACCCTTGCCAGAGCTAATTCAAAAGGTTTCCTGAGAATTTCGCCCCAATACAATATTATTAATTTGCTGATGTGACTTCCATGTTACAACTCATAATTCTGTGAATTTGGGCTTTTCTTCATAAATCAGTAATAAAATATGACCTATTTTCATCTCTTTCATTTGCCTAATTTTGTTGTAATTAGTAGCAATGTAATTTCTGTCAATTCTGAGGATTCCTGTATATATTAAAAAATACCTCTGCTATCATTATGCAGACCTATGGAAACAAGCTGTGGCCACAGGTCAGTACAGCATAGACATTTGTCCTGATCTATGCAGTCCTCTGAGTCTTTCTCTTTCCTTCTTGAAATAAAAGCCCAGGAAATAGTAATCCCTGTATTAATTTTTCTAGTGTTATAAAATGAGCATTGATATCTCTTCTCAGGTCCTTAATTCGTGGTGGTTGCACTCCTTCCTTTCTTTTCTTTCCAAAGCTCTAAAACAGCAGCCAATTCAATGGGAGGCACTAGTTTCACTACTGTGCCTGCAAAGTCCAAATGAAAGAAAAAGAATAAAAAAAAAAATAAGTAGTACAGGAATATGCGTGGTTTAGAAATAATCCTTAGCTGCTCTCAAATTAATACTGAGCTGGTTTTATATCTGCAGCAGTGTGCCTGTGCTGGAAGTAATGGGAAATAATGACTGCTACTTCTTGTAATTGCTGAAGTGATCATTACTGTCTCTCTCTTAGCTGCTTTCTGGAAATCAGGGACCAAATCTGAGTAAATGCTAAGAACTTTAAATGGAAATCCAGATGTGTGCATCATTCAAAGAGGGACAGTTTTGGAAAGAAAACAGGTTAACTTAGGGCTGATTCACATAATTATTATTTGCTCTCTATTGTAGCCCCAGACCTGGAGTATACTGAAAATCACAGAGAAAATGGAGAGCCCTACACTCTAGTATTGACAGGAGGCCACAGGCCAGTGATCAGAACAAGCTTACAGGTCTTATTCTAACAGGTGTAGCTACACAGGTTGATTATAATCTGTCTTTGTACTCTGTATTTCTTTCAGCTTTAGGTCTCCTTTCATTTCGGCATTTTGCATTTTTGGTAACATTTGTGGTACTAGAACACTGTTCTTATAAGCTTTGCTTAGGCCCATAGCTTGCTTTCTGGAAGAAAGTTCCTTTTCTGGTTAAACTTTAATTGCCTTGTCTGGGGTAATTGTGCATGCATCAGTAATCTGTCTGCCTACCCTTTTCTTTTTTTTTAATTCTGGAGTGTAACAACAATATGTGCTCCTATTAGCCTTCCGTGCAAGTCTTCCCCAAATGCAAGACTGTTGCTTCTTCAAATGCAGGATTGTTGCTTTCCTTTTATTTGTTTGTTTATGGAAAGTAATGTCCACTTTTTTACCAATTTCCTTTTATTTCTGCACCTTCACCTTTGCAGAGAGTGTTGATACTGCTTACATTTTTGTAAGAGTTTTATGACTGATTTCCAATTCTGAATTAATGGAAAATTTAAAAAACACTGAGAGCACCCAAACGTTCTATTGGAGATGCAGGTACTTTTTGATTGTCATCTTTCTGCTGAAATCCACTGTTTAAAGATACACAGTGTTGAGCTGATTAATTTATTTTCTTTTTCTTTTAGAGTTTTAACCTTTGTGGAATTTTACTTGCTTTAGGCTCCTCCTCAGCTTATTTTTAACTCTGAGAATCAGTCAGGCTGTTTGGTGAGCTCTCCACTGATGAATTACCGACTGTTGCTGTCCCTAGGAAAAATGCTCCTCTGACATCTCTTCTTAATTTTTCCCCAGCTTGGAAAGATAGGAACAGTGCCTAAGAGTGTACATTATATACATGCTGTAGCGATTGCATCCCTGAACTGACTTCACTGATTACTCATGCAGCCAAGAAGGGCACTTCTCTATGGGCTGAGTTAACCAGTTCATTGCAAACAGTGTATTTACAGCTGTACCACAGTTTAAATTTGTTTCTGGAATGAACACAAAAATACAATTTAAAAGCCAGAATAGAGAATAATAATTTTCCCTTGCCTGTTACTACTTTAATACGCAGCTGATGTTCCAAAAATTTCTTGAATAAATAAAGCTGTTTTTTTTCATCCTTCTGAAAAAGGACCAACTGATCATCTAAAAGCCTTTTTCTCAGTGCAGGATTCATAAGTCCTGAAGTTAGAGACAGGTCATTTACAGAATAAAAACGGAGCAGACAAAAGAGAGAGCTTTCTAAAAAGAAGTTGAATGTAGTTTTTTTCTAGTATGACCTCACTTCCTATTTATTTGAATGTAGGGGAGGGTTTTTCTCTAGAGAATGGGTCTACATGAATGTAGAAGAAACTTTAAAAAATAATTTTAAAATATCAGTTTTACATAAATCTTTTGGATGGGTCAAATTCTGATCTTTGTTCTGAAGAATTCAGCAGTAATTCCATTTAAATTAGTAGTACATTTTTGGTAAAGGCATTTGCTTTTGAAGAAAATATACAGTATGTATATAATCAAGGACAAAATTGACTTTGTAATGTACTGTTGGCCTTTGAATGATTTAAGCACCAGATAAGAGACTAGCTTTGTTTGCTCTCATTAATTGTTGCTTTGTTTTGTTTTCTTTCTTTACCTTTTTAGCCGGCCTAAGTTGTAATTGTACATTCCTTCTTGATAGATGTTCCCTCTGGTAACCATGCAACTGTGCCAAGAATCTTATTTTTAAGTAGTGTTATATTTCACAGGCAGTACCTTGATTAAGACGAACTTTAATTAAGATAAATAGTGGCTGCTTAGTCATCTGTTCGGCGTGGTGAGACTTGTATCTTCAGACTAATGCTAGAAGTAATGAAAATTTTTCATTTTTTTCATTTTCTTAGTGAAAACACAAATTGGATTTTTTTCATGATTTTTACCCACCTGTCCCGGTAAGTGTACACCTGTTAGAAAGCCATAGTAAGCAACTTCATTATACAGATTTTTCTCTATAATGAAGTTGTATCTTCCCAGTTATCCTATAAGGATGCTAGTCAGCAGTAGCTGTTCTGGGAATAATATTATTTAATCAAGGTTAGGCTTAATTACTACTGATGCAAATAGTCTTCATTTCTTAATTCATAGCAGAGTTGGGGGGTAATGTTTTTTTGATTTCTTTGGGAAGGTGATCCATTCAGAAATCAAGATAAATTGTTCAGTGGAGAAAACCACAGAATATATACATTATTTAGTTTGATATTTCATCTTTGTTAACAGTAACGAGCACATCAGCTTGAACAACAATCCATAAAGATACCATTTGGTCTTTACATCCATAGATAGGTTTGGATCGTGTGCAATGAGAAATATTGGAAAATAGACAGTTCCTTAATATAAGGTTTAAACCAAATAGCCTATAATCTTTCTGGGTGTAATTTAAAATAGTATGGTGCTACTGGTTTTTAAACAAAGCATTCTCAGGGTTCAATTTAAAGAAATAAAGGAAAACATTATCTATATGACCCAAATCTGCTATAGCAGAGATATGCATGCATTAAATTTTTATCCAAAATATGAGTTCTTTGAGCTTCCAGGGTCATGGAGAAAGTCCTGTCCTTTTCCTGGTCTCTGGGTTGTTTGCCTGGGTTCCATCTTTTCACATGCTCAATGCCTCAGACTTTTTCAAGGTTGTGTACTAAAAAATTTGACTCCAAATGAGTCATGGAAAATAAAGTGCAATGTGAAGATGTGAGTTGCCTGCCTAACTTTCTTACACTTTTATGGGAATGGTGTTTGGGTTACCCGTGTATTTTGGCTGATACCGTGGATTTGTTCTTATCCATATAGATATGAGAATTTATATTGGAATACAGCCAGACCAATGAATATCTTTTCTCCTACTACTGACTTACAATGACGTCCTTACAAAGAATGTTCATTTCTCCTCTTGTGGGCAATTATCTTGCATTCCAAATGTATGATTAGACAAACCTCTTAATATGTATAATAAAAATTGTATACACACTCTTCAGGATCTCACACTCTTCAAGGTTACTTTTTAATAAATCAATGAAAGTGATAAATAATCTGTAAAACACAGATCCAACCAATATCTTTGTTCAGAAGTAGATTATAATATCTCTTAACTTGTGTATATATTTTTCTGTAGTCAGAAAACTAAAGCAGGTTATCAGATATGGAAAATAATACCCTACTTCAGAAAGGCTATTTTCTATTACTGTAAAGTATATAATTGCCTTTTTCACTGTGCTAGCATAATTAAATTATTCAATGAAACACACATGCAGTTTTTGGAAATCTAAAGGGTTGTTACTATAGTCATAGTATTAAATTTTAATGTTAATGTTTTCCTGATAAAAGTAGTCACAAACAAGTTATTAGGAATAAAGAAACAATACAGTTGTACTCTTGCTTCAGATTTGATTTAGAAATAGCATATCTCTCTCAGCTTTTGTTAATCTGTACTGAAAGGACTATTAGCTTTTTGTTTTTACATTTTATCATACATATAATCTTGACTAGGTAGGATTTTTCAGAGGATGTTTTTGTACCAGAGGCTTGAAGTAATTGAACAATTGTCAATGATGATACCTAACTCTTCTAGATAACTCTCAATATAGTTTTTGAAACGGTTTAGAGGCAAAAATAGTCAAACAATTTTTTGTTACATTATTATGAAATATTTTCAGTCTACTTGATTGTGGAAGTGTGTTATATACACCTATGGTTTAAAGAAAAATGCTGAACAGAGGCCAGAATTTTATGAAAATGCATATTTTATGAAGTTCTACAGCTGTGTATTTTATGATTTGGCTTTAACTATATGCCATTTACTACTAATTACTGTTTTGCTAAAAGCATTTTTGTATCCAAAGAAAATCATAAGGGAAAGAAACAATAAAACTTGAAAAATAAGAAGCATTGTTCTTTTGAAGTATTAATAGAGAAGTAGAAACCATTTGTGGAAATTGCACATAGAAGAAAAAAAAAAAATCCAACCATTTAAATTTAACTTCTTTTCCTTACAAAATACAAGCAATTTTTTCCCAGACTGCTTTATTCATTTGGAATATTTGTTAAATATTTACACTCCATGATTCAGTTGCAAAATGAGATTGTACTGCAGAAGGCTCAAAAAACCAAATAGCTTTCAAGTATGTATAAATATTTATTGTCCTTAGTTTATGATAAATGACAATGAGCATAGCTTTAGACTTTCATAGGTCTTGGCATATTTTTCTACAGTTCTATGCAGTGTAAACTAGGTATGAGTAATAGTACAGTGTCCAGTTAGTTTTTATGTGATTTCTAGGCTTCCTCTTTATATCTACTTCATAAGCAGTACAATGTAATAAAGGCAGAACATTTTGTGAAGGTGTAGGGAAGTGTCAGACAGAATCAAACAGATCTCAGAGGCAAGATGTCCTGTACTTTAAAGAAAATGTAAGAAAACCTCTTTCTGCTTCTTGACCTGTAGTAAATATCTGCAGTCTTCATCTTTCTTGCAGGGGCTTTCTAATCTTCAGTGCAGAGTAGCATTTGGTATTTGATTGTAGCTTTAAGCACAAGTGTCACCATTTCAGCAAGGTGAAGCTTAATCTCTTCATCTTAAAGAATCTATTTCTAGAAGAGATGTGGTTTTGGAAGAACGTTCAAAATAGCTGCATTTTCTAGGTCTATCAGGGACTTGGAAAAACACACCCAATTAAAATGGCTTCCCACCCCATTTCTCTGACCCAGGGTATCAGGGCTGTGTTACACATGTTTTTGTGGACATTCTCTCTTTTTTCTACCTGAGGTACTTGAGAGATTCACATTTATCTCGGATTTTGGTATATCTGCTAGCCTTAATAGATTTTTAAGACACAAGCCAGCATATGGCTTATTTGGAAATGCTATATATTATGGCCATGTCTAGTAAAGCCATGCGTAATAATGTGGATTATTTTAAAAAGCACCAGATGAACTACCTTGTACATGTAGTCAGATTACTTATGGAAAGTTTGAACCCATTAAATCTTCTATATCTCAATAGTGCTAAATACACTGTATCTGCAGAGCAACCATTCAGCACACACAAAGCAGACTGTGCTTCCTTGCAGTACTACTTACTCTCTGCAGACCATGTGGCCATAATTTCCAGACAAAATCTGGTGGGAGCCAGTCTTCGTGGCTCCAGAAACATCTGCATAGGGCATATGATGCTTCAGTTATAGGTGACCCATAAATTTATGGAAAAGGCAGTGAGAAAGCAGGCAGGATGCCCTTTAACACATCAGTTGACACTAGGTTCATGTGTGGGCATCCATACTGAGCCCCAGTGTAAGGACACCTGATATAGGCACAGACTGGTTCCAGAAATTCTGCTGGAACTTCCCATGTGTCAGTTATAGAAGGATATACAGAGCAACATATCTATATCTGGATTTGTAATGTGTATTTTCTACATACAGTCACAATGACTTCCTGTAGTGTGTGTTGTGGTTTTGTTTCTTGAATATAGTCTACTATCTTGCATTAGTTGAAGAATATGAGTAAAAGCAAGTATTAACTGAAAATATCTTTGCACTTAAATCTTTCAACTTGGGAACATAATAATGAAAAATCACTTTATAAACTTCAAGTATTCTCATGAGATAATGAAAATTTATTGTTCTTACTAAGCAGAACAAAGGATTATACACGTAGTACTGAAAAACCAAACTGATTTATTGGCTCAGTTTTACAAAACCAAAGAAATATAATGTAATATTATAAAAAGTTTTAAGGTTTGAAGCAACATCTGCACACTTGTTTTCCAGGACCAGAGCTTGTTTTTATATCTATTTGCTTATTGTTTTAATCTCACTTTTTATTAGTGCTTCCCTCCCATTCTTGGTAGTGGGAGTATGTGCCATGCAGAGGATTAACTGGAACGTCTTACTGTTGTGGTTTAACCCCGATTGGCAACCAAGCACCACACAGCCGCTCGCTCACCCTCCCCCTGCCCCAGTGGGATGGGGGAGAGAACTGGGAAAAAAAAGTGAAACCCATGGGTTGAGATAAAGGCAGTTTAATAGGACAGCAGAGAAAGAGAAAATAATAACAATAATAATAATGGTGATAAAAGAATATACAAAACAAGTGATGCACAATGCAATTGCTCACCACCCGCTGACCGATGCCCAGCCAGGCCCCGAGCAGCGATCGCTGCCCCCCAGCCAACTCCCCCCAGTTTCTGTACTGAGCGTGACGCCATATGGTATGGAATAGCCCTTGGGCCAGTTGGGGTCAGCTGTCCTGCCTGTGCCCCCTCCCAGCTTCTTGTGCCCTTGGCAGAGCATGGGAAGCTGAAAAGTCCTTGACTGGTGTCAGCACTACTGAGCAACAGCTAAACCATCAGTGTGTTATTGGCATTGTTCTCATACTAAGTTCAAACCACAGCACTATGCCAGCTACTAGGAAGAAAATGAACTCTGAATTAAGCTGAAACCAGGACACTTACTCAGTTAAAAAAAGAAAAAAATCTTTTTCTTCACATGGTACAGGGCATGTTTTTGCATATAGCAGCAGTGTTACAAAAGTGTCATATTAAAGATCATGACATGTCTTTTTACAAGAATGCGAAGCAAGGCGATTGTAGTTCTCCTTGCTTGCCTGTGTAGTAAAGTACTAAATTAAAAAGCCAAGAGACCGCACACTGATTCAAGCAAGAAGTATCAGGAGGACTCTCCCAAAAGAAGTACTTCTGATAAAATGTAAGGTTTTAAAAGTATTTTTCACTACTTTGAGACTGTTGACCAAAAAATACTGAAAATTGAGTATTTTCCTCAAATTCCATGAACTCAGAGGATTTGAAGGCTTTTGAAAAAAAAGGAAGAGAGATTGGTAAAATAGTTGAAAAATGTCATCAAAGGCAAAGTATTTGAGGAAAAATTTCCATTACTTTTAGACGTCCCAGGTTTTTTAATTGCCTACTTCTTTTTATCCTTCAACTCTCTAGCATACATTTGATTTTCCTGATGTTTAGCAATGGTTCAACCCATTAGTTGTTCTGAGCTCTGCATGATGATTTCTTAATGTGTCTGTTCATCTAAGTATTTGCAAGCTGCTTGTGCACAAGGTTTTTCCCCACTTCTCCGGGGTACACTAGTTTTCAGATCATCATTTCAGTGACAAACAGTGTCTGAACTATATAACACTCAGAGTTTGCTGAGGATTTAAAAACAAGTACCCTGCAGTTTGGGTAACAGAAGTACACAGGTCTAGATAAAGCCATGCCCCTAGGACACCATCTTTGGGATTCGGATCAATTGCTTTGCAAGATTAAAGTCTTTTGCCAGGAATGTCTCCTCCAGTTTCCCTTCTCAAAAAGGAAAAAAGTTTCCCTTCTGACTGCTCACTGGCAGTCAGCTCTTTGCAGCCTTTTCTGATTCACAGACACGAAAAAGTCTCCAGTATTCTGTGCCCTTGGCATTTTAATCTCCCTTATGTTTGCATTGCGCACTTCTTTTATGTTGGATTGCCCTGCCCTCTTCTATTCCCTTCCTGTATAGAATTATTTTTGTTTGGGCCACTCCTTTTATCCCACCTGTATTGGACTTGAGCAGATAAGGATTTACAGTATTTATCTTTGATTCCATAGTGGTTGATATGTATGCAGAACCATGTCATCCTGTATTTAGCTTACTACATTTAATTTTATAAAGTACTTCAGAATATCTCACAGATTTTAAAACAATTTAGTTATAATACAGTTCATATATCTTTTTTATTCTTTATTATTTTTTTAGTCTATGTTTTTTGGGTAAAAGTGCACGTGTGAACACTGGCATTTTATTCTTCTCTTACAGCATATCTTTACTTTGTTTTCCAGTGCTCATGTTGGCCAGGATGGCATGTACTATTAATGTTACTGTGATCAGTTTTTACAAGGCTTGCATACCTTATACGGTTGTGATACTTGCAATACTGTAGCATCAGTTGGTAGAGGATTAGTTACACAATAAAAAAAAAAATCATAATTAAAAAAGCTATACTTTACATTATGTAACAAATTGGCATGGACTCAAAAATTCTGTGTGGTTACAGTGCACAGGAAGGCATCATAAAGAATCTTATTACTGTTGGGTTTTGCTTCTATAACGGAAATGGTATTTGAGAGCAAACATCATGAGAAATCACCTGTATCTCCATCAGGGTCTCTGCACAGTCCAGCACTGGAAGGTATTTCTGGCTAACACTTTTGTCAGCTCTTATGAGCTCTGAGCGGTCATCATTAAATCAAGGGCTACTTTCATTGACTTTCACAGTGTAGCAACATTAATGAGGCTTAGCTATTGGTATAAATAGTCATTTAATTTAAAAATGATGAAACCATGATAGACGGAATGAGAGCTGTCAGTCTGTCTGATCAGTTGTGTGATTTTGTCACTATTGTGACGGAACCCTGTGTGTTCACATCTAAAATAATAGTTTTCTACAATTTCTAGCCTTGTTTTAAACATATTCTTGGAGTCATTTTCACAGTCTGTTCCAAATTTATCTGATTGTCTCAGTAAGTCTGATAGAACAGCAGCTGACATCTGTGGGTGCTTTGCCTCTCACAACAAATCAGCTAAAGTTAACCCAAAAAAAAGGATCTGTCACTGCTACAGTACAGATTTAGTAGAGGAGTTGTGGGTAGTAGAGGATTTGTTGTGTGTTAGTAGAGGATTTGTTTAAATGAGTGAGGAAAGGATGGAAAGGAATAAGTAAAGAAAGAATACTAGGCTAGGCTTTCAGGGTGGTCATGGAATAGATGTGTTGTTTAAACCTGATAAAACAATTACTTCACAGTTTTATGTATAATTTGTGTTTAAAAATGGCAATTTTTTGTCATTCTTAGTAATCCACAATGGCTTGGATTTTTTGCTTGGGTGGAGAGTTCAGGGGGGAAGGAGGTGACTAAATCAGCTGCTTTCAGGACGGGAACAACATTTTGGGGGTATTAATTGGGTCCTTGGCCAGAAGAAAATACTAAAGGAATGCCAATGAATGCACTTAACAAACAACAAAAAAACTACACCCGAC
>VZTL01005536.1:4174-36227 GCA_013400535.1 Scopus umbretta
AAGCAATACTGTGAGAAAATGTTGCTTTTTTTTTTTTTTTTTAAGGTTAAGTTAAGTTAAGGCAGGATTTGAAATGTGACGATAAAGTAGCTTTGTGGATAATTATAGGAAGTATCCTCTAAGCCTAAAAGACACTCCGGAAGAAAGCAGAAAGGTGTTTGTGTAGAAATGAACAAGTTACAAGACAGACCAGCAGCACCAGCCAACAGATACCTCAAAACCAAATTACATACAGTAGATTAGGAAGCAGATAGCTCTGAAGGTCTTGAAAGCAACAACTAACCTGTATGCAATGAAATTTAATTGGGGGAGGGAATCAGGAAAAGGATTCAAGAAGTTGGTTCTACCAAGAAAAAAGTGTCACTTTTCAAGGAATTACTATTTCAGCTGTACAAAATTCCCTAACAGTATCACATAGTTTTTTCCCTCCACACATCTCTCTTTTTTTAAGAGGCTTAGAAAACTGAGATAGTCATGAGTCACTCTCTTTATTGGACACAAATCTTTATGACCTAAAAGAGAGATAAATGGAGGAAGGGAAAAAGTAGAGAATTTTCTTCCTGCCTCTAAAGACAGCAGTTAGGACCCTTGAACAGTTCAAGGAGCTTCAGCCTCCAAAATGCACTTCCACACATTGCCTGGCTTGACAGGATAAGTTTGTTGTTTTTTTTTTTTCCCCTCAAGTGAGAAAACAGACATTAAATTTTCTAAAGTTCTGTAGTGGCTGAAAGCCAAGACAACAGCAATAGCCATCGCTTTCACATCTGTAGCACTTCTATTGCAACAAGAACAACATATTACAACAGAAAATGTCTGTGTTGAGTTGCAGTGTGGTCTACATGAGTAAGGAACCTAAGGTAAGCACATGCGGCAAAGACCTCTTTACAAAGAAAAAGCTGTGAGACCTTAGCCATTAATATCTTACCCACATTTCAACTAAGTGACAGTCTAAGCCTACAGTAGGACAGTATCTAGCACTCCAAACCTTCCAATACACCAAGTAATTAGACTTAAGCAATCAATTAGCTTAATTAGGTCTTGAGAAAAATTGAGATTTTTTTGTTAGTTTGTTTGGGTGATTTTGGGGTTTGGGTTGGGGGTTTTTGTTTGTTTGTTTGTTTTGGGTGGTATTTTTGTTTGTTTATTTTGTTTCCTTTACATAACTTTAAATTAATTGAAACTATTTTAATTAGTTGCCATTACTATATTTTATTTTGTTTTTCCCGAGATCAGTGGAACTGATGCAAGAGCTACCAACTTGAGGAACCAACAGCAGACACAATCCTTATCCAGATGAATGGGCAGAGGGCATGACATACATTTGCAAACACATCATGGAACGTGGCAGTTTGCACCCACTTCCCAAGAAATTAATGTCTGAGGAAGAAAAACCCTCCACTATGCTCTGCATCCCACAGCTACAAAGAGACACACTGCTGAGAATACCTCTCTGTTTTCCTGCCAAGAAATTCTGGACACAAACAACTTAAGAACTTTCAAAGGATTGGCAGAGATAATCTATTTTGTCCTGGTCTTATTTTTCCTTAATAACCATGTTTTACATTACTACCCTTAGAAAATGGTCTAGCAGCCATGCCTCCAGATGGGAATAACACTAATTATACACTTTTTTTTGTTTATCAGTAGAACATTCTTATCTTAATGCCAAAAGATTTCAGGGCAAAATATATTTACAAAGAATTAATTATCCCTTAAGTATATGGAGGAAATTAAGAGGTACCAAGAGTTTCACTACTGCCAGGCTGGTGAAAACCAACGGCCACGATATTCTCTCTTGCTTATCAACTCTCGAGGAACCACCCATAGCAGTAGCCTTTTCCTCATATATTGATAGCTTCTAGTTTCCACCATTTCTTAATGTGACCAATGTGAAAGTACCTATGCTGGAGTCTTAATTGCTTTGCTTCAAAGCTGACAAAAGATCTGGAAGCTCACTGTTCCTGAAATTTTGCCAGAATTTCTTTGGCACAGATGGGCCGGACAAGACATGACTGATCAATCATCATTATTGCTAAATTAAAAAAAGAGCTAATTTAATTTTAAAATTAATTCTAAACTTCATCTCTCTTTACTGGTCTTCCAAACTCTTGAATCTCTTTATAGTTTGGGGTGGGGTTTTTTATTATTTTCATTTTACTTCATGATGCTTCATATTACTCCAAACTTTCTAGAAGAGGATCACAAAAACAACCCCACCAAAAATACTTTGAAACTCTGGAAGATATAGGTTCAAATAAATATGCAATTATTAACCCACAAAACAAATGTGTATTCAGAGTTCTGCTCTGCTCATCACTAACCATTTTAACATTGTAACTAGGACATTTGGAAGTGAAAAGACCAAAAGGGAGAAATTAGTCTTTTGGAAGGTATTTATCCTGCATGGTCTGTAGCTAGTTAAAAACTTGGGAATAATCCCAAACACCTGAGATAACCCTAAACCACCCTCTGAATTTTCTTAACACTGATTATAGAATCATAGAATCATTAAGGTTGGAAAAGACCTCTGAGATCATCTGGTCCAACTGTCAACTCAACAGCCTCCTCCAGACTAAACAACCCCAGTTCCCTCAGCCGCTCCTCATAAGGCTCATTCTCTATTATGGATGCTTATAGAGTGGGATAGGTGAATAATCCCAACTGTGCCTATTCTTACATATGTAATTCCTGAGCCATAGGCATTTTGAGATTGACATTCACATTTCCCTCTCTATACTGAAGATATGCTTCTATGAATAAAATAATTTGGATTTCATGAGAGAGTCTAAATGCACCTTCTATCTATGCTGGAACTGATTAGCTTCGAACACACAGAATAAACCAGAACTAAAGACAGTGAGATTGACGTACGCTTTGTTGACACTCTCTTTATCACTCAAGATGAGGTAAACGCATGTTCATCTTTGTGTGTTTCCTTGCACAGTTATTTGCCACTTCTGCAACTGTTCTGAAATGCACACTATGAGTTTCAAACTTTTTGCTGTCTCCATTTTCAAGTCTCGGCAGTTAGGAAAATATGAATTACCAAATACTACATAACCACCAAATACTTTGGGTCCAGACTCTTGGATACATTCCAGCTGCTTTGCATTTTTGTAACTTGCAACTCCTGGTATCTGGCTCCCTGGAATTTCCTCTTCTGTAGCGAGAATCTTTCAGTGGTAGAAAATTACTGTTGGCAAAGACATCTAGGATTGTGACTATAACGGATTTTCCTTTTCACAGCCGGTGAGGAAAAATACATAAAGTAGATATCTACATATTTCATTCTTCTACAGTAAGCACTTGTTTCTGCAAAGCAGAGCAATGTGGGTGCCTCCACCAACTCTGAATACCTTACTGCATCAGGATAGGGCATTTTCCACAGCAGTAAGAGATACAAACTCCCTCGAGACAAATGAAAGAACTGAACTGGTTTTCTTGCTGCATGTTTTATCCACTGCCTATGCAAGGGCAGCATCGTCATTGGGCACTTTCTCCAAAGACTGTCCACTGAAACTGTTGAGGGATACAAATAAGTGGTCCACCCTGAACGTACAGCTATACTAACAAGTTAGGAACATGAGAAACTCTCACAGCTTCCTCATATCAAAGAGAAAGTAATGTGCATACGAAGGTAACCCTGACCTGAGGATACTAACATGATAACAACATGAGAAATGGCAGAAATGAGCAACATGATATAATAACAGAACAGGGGCACCAGCTTAATGGAATTGTTAACCATGGCAGAAATTACCTGGGCAATTACATCCCAAATACCCAACAAAGGTGTAAAAATCAGCAAAATCAGGACCAAGGGGGAAACAGTGAATGTTTATTTTGGAGGGGACGAAAGTGGTAGAGAGAAAGAATTTGCAAGGGAAAAAGGGGGAAAAATTACTATAAAAGATAGCAAAATCATTCAGTCAGAACTGACCAGAGTACCTGTCAAGCAGTCATGTGCTTGATCACCACAGTTTGCACAGGTCAATAAAACCACTGCCTCCGACTTACTTGCAGAGTCACAAGTGAACAGAAGTATTTTCCCTGGCATCTGTGAGGGAATATTTGGAGCACTCTACCTAACCTCAGCATGGAAACACCTCACCTTTCCTCTCTTACAGAAAATATTTGCAAAATTTGACAAACCTAGGTCAAATTCATCGTGTTGCAACAATTTCAAACCATATTTTTAGCAAACTTAGTGTTCAACAACAACAAAAAATTAACTACTCTACATATATTTGTCCTTTTATAATTCTCAGTGAGTGAAGCCTTCTACAGAAAATGTATACACTTTGTTACACAGGAAGTTTTGGAAAGCATTTTTTCATAAGCTTTTAAGGATATTGTTTGCTACGTTCCACAAAAAAGAGAGCTACTTATGATGAGGGAGAGGAAATGGATTGCCAATTATATGTTTAGCAGCAGGCCTGTCACTGACAACAGCACCATTCTCAAAATATTGACACCAAATCCATCTCAAAAGGAAATATTTTCTACTAGGATAAGCACTCAGAAAAACCCAGGGACTGATCTAAACGTGACTATAACATTCTAAACATCTGAGATTTACAAAAAGCAGGCTTTTAAATCCCAACTTGCTCTCCCATATGACCTTTTCAGCTTTCTTGGCTGGAGAAAACCTTTAGTCTGAATGATTTGATCTTCACTGATTCTAGACCCTTCTGATTTTAGATAACTATAATTCTTCCATTTTCTTCCAGGAAGGTAATTTCCAGTTCGATGCACACTTTAGGCACTTTAAAGCTTACATGAGCCTGAGTCAACACTACCAGCCACAGCCTTTTGCGTCCCCTCCCTGTACAGCTGCCTCTTTTCTGGCACATGCATTCAGTGAGCAGGATCTGGGAGTTGTCCTGAAGTAATGTAAACAACTTAGGGTATTTGTCAGGTTAGTTTTTTAAATCCAGATCAACTCCCAGATCTCATCCGTTGCATAGCCCCACAAATATGTGTTTATGCACAGAGAAGGGGCTGTATGGGGCTCCTTCAAGAGCAGTGCCAGTTTATGTCAACTTTTAGGGTACAAGAAGTCAAGAATCAAGAACTGCCCTAACTGCAAGACACTAACACCTCACCCTCCCCAACTCCCCACCCCTCAAAAAAACCCCCCAGAATTATTGTCAAGAGATTTGAAACCTAATTCTACAGATTAAAGAGGTTTGGACTAGTGATGCTTGGACAAAATACTGAACAGCTTAGTCTGCAATTACCGCTTCATTCCAAAAGCCTTTTTTGGGTGCAGATTAGCAAGAATACAGCAGTGGCAAGATTGGATCGATTCATTGTTGATCACTTTGGATTAAATCAGTTGAATTTTCTCCACTGTAAGACTGACATAATCATAACTAGGACAAACAGAACCTCTCCTTGCTGGTCTTAAAGGTTTGTGTTAGTATAGCTATTACCAATGGCTTTGTATTGGTACAGCTATACCAAACACCAAAGACCAAGCAAAGTGATATTCAAGATATACACCCTAAATTTCAGCTGAAATCTGTTTTCTCTGTTAATTAAAGGCTTTTTAGGCATTCCTACTTATATCACATCTAGGGATCTTCAAGACCTGATTTTCAAAGGTTTGACACATACAGTTGTACAGGGAAGAGATAAACAGACTTCAGAGGAGAAAAACAATTCTTGGAAACTTGGGTTTTTTCCTAGAGATCTGAGTTTCACCTCAAACATAACATTCTCAATGTAGGAATACATTTTAACACCACTACAGTTAAAATTTCAAAATATACAGGTTTGGTTACATAATCAAACCAGATGCTAAGCATCTTTTCAGCAAAGACAAAGAAATTTTAATACATGACCTAGTCCTATATTTCATACAACTTAACCATACAGTGTACAAAACCAAACATTCACAAAAAACAAACTGGCACAGCAGAATAAAACCCCAAAGAGTTCTGAAATGCTTTTCCATTTTCCGCCATATCATGGAGAATATCAGATGGAGAGGCCATAAATGGCAAATTTCAGTTTATATAAACTTGTTCCAAAAGCCACAGATGAACTCTGTTCTAACTTACCACAGAGGAACCGAAAGCCTTGCCACTGGGATTTGTATCAGGAAATACTGAGAGTAAGCACAAGAATCTCCCTTAACACTTCTCTCTGGAAAAAGTGTTTCCTTATCTGATCAGTGGGTCTCAATGGTAGGCAAAAAATTAAAACAGTTTAATTCAGTTTGCACAAGCAATTCCAGAAATCTCTTTCTAGACACATGGGGAAAAGTTCCAAGATCCATCCAGGCTTTGTGCAGCTCTTGCCATAAAACACAGAAGACCTGTGACCACTCTCACCTGTGTACAGCTGCTACGTATATGTTGAACATGGTACATAGATCTTTGGCTTTTTTCCCCTCTTTCAGTTGCCAGATACCATCTACAGGAACACTTATTTAAAAAGGAAATCCTTGGTCTTCAGATCCAGAGGTTTCATGGCTTCCTTCTCAGAGAAAACAAGGTCTGTCTCTCCCAAACAGAAAGAATGAAAACATTGCTCAGAGAAGGAGATGCCAACAGAGCAAAGACTTAAAATGAAAAGGACTATTACTCAAGGGTGTAAAAGGAGGCAAGTGAAATGTTCCAATAGAGTCCTGAGGGAAGATTTGGGTAGTCTGAATCTTACATCTCTTAGTACTCCTGGTCCATGGCTGACTCTAGCACATTCAGAAGAGTAGCTTCTCTTGCCACTGTGCAAAATACACAGACCAACCCAGGCGTTTTCAAGCTCTACTAATACATCAGCAAAAGCTCACTTTCTATGACTCTTTAAGGTAACATTAAAAATACCAAATCCCTAAATACAATACCCCTTCTGTACTGCTATACTGCAGTTAAAACAAAGCTTATTCAACTGAATTTTTGCAGCAAACTACTTTACAGAAACAGATGCTACTTCATACACAGTGAAAAGGTTTCTTCACAATACCCTTAAATAATTCATCATCATTTCTAAGGCAACAATGGCATCGTGCATTAGAACAGTGCAATGTCTAACTTTTGGTCAAAAGTGGTTACTAAAACTCTATTTTCAACCAAATACCATTTTTAACTGGTCTTTAGAATTTATTTCTAGCTACCAACCTCAAGGAAGAAAACTGTCTCCCACTCAAATCAAATGCTGCAGCCTTTTACTACCGCTAATAGATGTTCTACTGAAGAATGTCAGCCATGACTCAGACTCGCTTCCTCCAAACAGGAGATCCTAAGCTTTGGCATTTGGGAAGCCCTGCAGTCATTAAGCTATAAGTTTTCTACTTCCTCCCCCGCCCCCCCCCGCCTGTTTCTCTGTGTTTTAAAGTGGAAAAATAATATTCTCCTAGCAGCAGCTTTCAGATAGAGCTGGGCCTTTAAGAAGATGATCAACTAAGACACAGTGAGGAGGAAAAAAAAAAAAGAAAAAGAAAAAGAAACAGAAACAGGAGCTGGCAGAAAACAAACCACAAGCTAGACAGCATTGTTTCTGTGACTGCTATTTAGACTCTGGTACAGCTATACAAAGGAGAGTAACAAGTAACCTGCAAGAATTACAGTACCAGTAAACTCACAGAAGCCATTGTTCATTGTGGGATTCTCACAGCCAGCTCCAGCCTTCTCAGCAAGGCACTGCCAGATCCTTCTCTCTGAGCTGAAAGGAATTTCCATATTTTAAAAGACCTAAGCGTGGCAAGCAAGCTATAATATTTATTTGCCCTTTAAACAACACACACATCCACAAAAGAACAGGTTACATGTATACAGAAACGACCGAGTGTCAGGATGCGTGCCAGCTACACCTTTCCCATCAGAAGTTAAAAAGGGAAAGGCACTTTAAGAACCTGCCTAGAAAAGAACAAGAGCCCATCTTCGGTCCCAGTGCCCAAGTAGAGATAAGACAACCTAACTGCTTGCTTGACATCAATCACATAAAAAGTCAGCTGATTAGTTCTAGCCAAAATTCAGGCATTCTGCAGATGCAGAAATAAATAGCGAAGAGCCATTTGCCATAGGTTCAGTGTGCTGCCACCACAGGGAGGCTGGGCTCAGCCCAGCTGACAGGGTTACTCAGTGCCATTACACAGACCTTTTTTATTGGAGTTCTGAAATTTAGGACAATGCATATATTCATGTCAGCTCTCTTTATTAAGGTCCTTCCAGGGATCTGTTTGACGCTACATATTTTCACCAGATTAAAGCATCTTATATGTATGTTAGGCAAAGTAGGGAGCATGCTGTACTTTCCCCTTTTCTCAAAGTTTGAAACAAAGCATTAAGAACCAAGGTACAAACCATTTATCTGCCAAATAAAGATCAAGGATGATTAAAAGCCTCTAGCAAATAAAGATCAAGGATAGTTAAGGGCCTCTGGCAAAGCTGATGGTACAGTCTGTCCCCATCCAGCTTTAAAAACGATTGATACAGAGGTCCTTATTGCTATTACAAAACAGATTTTTTTGAAAGTTTAAATTAATTCCCTTTAAGATCCATGAAGTTCAGTACCTGTTCTTCCATCCTATGGTAACTTCTGCTTTTGCTTTTCTCTTATCTTCTGTAATATGTGATTTAAAAGGTTTGTAATGGCTGTTCAATAGTAAGCTACTAGCTGACATTAATAATAATACTGCTACTCTAAAATGTGTGTTCCTGTTTAAAAGAAAAAAACAAACAAAAAACAACAGCAAAAAGCCACAAACAACTGAATGAAATAATTTACACTTCTGCCTGCTTATGTCTGCAGCGCGATCAAAACTCAGATTCATAGGTTGAAGGTGTTTTAAGAGCTGATATATGAGTCCAGCTCTATGGATAAGGGTAAGCAAAACCCAATCATAAAGAAAAGAGTTGATCACAGGGAAACAAACAAAAAAGCCCATCAACTTTAATTTCTACTGAACATTTGGATTACATTAGAAAAGAAACACTACAGAAATGCCTCTAGAGACTGCAGCATGGGGACTCCATTACAGTCTGGGATGCTTTAACACATGACATTGCCAGACTGATTAGAAGTTATCCAGTTGAACATTTTGCTGTCAGAAAATGTGACTAGGGAAAAGTGAAATAGGTTGTAATTGACAATTTCTTTTTTCTAAGGGGGGAAAAAGAGGAAACAGGGTTTTGTTTCAGGCTTTTTTTTTTTTAACTTAGAAAACAGGAGATTTATACCTGAAGTATATAAGGATAAAACCTTTTTATTAACTCCAAAAGGTAGCTTAAGAATTGCATCCACTGGAAAGATTGTTGGTTGGGTTTTTTGTTTTGTTTTGGGTTTTTTTTTTCATTCCTTTTCAAGATAGAAAAAAACCCATGTGTTTGGATTATAAGGAAAAACTTCATTAATTCTCATGTGACTACATCTCCCATAAACTAACACAGTATCCTCACCTGTTCCTCATCTCTTAGGGGATGCTTGTGGGAATTCCAGGGTTTGCTGCCTCTTAAGAGATGCAGCTGTAGTCCACTGATGAGGGTGGAAGCATGAGAACTTCCAATCCTAACAAGACCCCAAGGAGTGCCCCTCAGATCTAAGATTCTAAACTTCAATGCACATTTTCAAGTGTAAAAAAAAAATAATTATCCATCAGTACCCAGATGTTTTTGTGAAATATCTTACTTAATTGTTTTTATTCTACTGAAAAATATGGAGTGCAATTTCAGCCAGACTTAATTTCTTTATACAGAGCCAAGCACAAAATACAGAAGATGTCTACATAACAACATTTGGACAATTCTTCATTCCAATACAGGAAAGTCACCTTCATTTGAAAGCATTATAGTCATTGCTGCTTAAAAAAGGATTAAGAACCACTTAGTTAACTAGTCTGTATGAAAGTCATGACTGGCAGTGGTCCTCAGCACAAAACCTGGTTATTCCGTGCTAGGGCAGGAGAAAATTTAATTCCATTAACTAATTCCATTAAAGCTGATGGTAGCATTTACTGTTCATATTACCAAAACATCTACCACTGCCTCTCACTTCAGATGTTTCCTCTGTTTTAGCACCTCTAGGAGGAATTGTGTCTCAAAGTACACTGAATGCTTGCCATTCACCAAGACTTCATTTTTGGAACTGTATCATAGGAATGACTAGATATTGTAAGAAACTTTGGCAGCTGAACAACTATTGTCTCTGCCTTTGACTCATTGAAGCTTGTTCAAAATTTCCTAAAAGCCACTGAATGACAGTTTCAGACTGAATGTACTGAGAACTGTGGATGAGGAACCCACTTCTGAGTAGGAGCTTACATAGAAATAAAGACCAGAACTGCACCAAAATCAAGCAGCAAGTACAAACCACACAGCAACATTATACTTTACACAGATGCAATCTTCACTGGTTCAACTAGTGATGATCTGAATTTTCACTACATATATGTTTCTTACAGAGAGACTCTGTATTTGTTTGAATTTCTTCCTCCTCTGTTTTTAATCATTTGGGTGTTTTCTTTGTTTTGGTTTTTTTTCCATCTGTCCCATTCTTGATTTTCTTTCTACCTCCAGTCTAGAGCAATATTCAGAAGAAGCATCACTGAAAATGTATGGGAACCTACATAGATTATGGAGCAGATCATCTTGGGTACGCTCAATGAGCATACTCATAACAACCAGGGGATCAGGCCCAGCCAGCATGGGTTCATGAAAGGTAGATCCTGCTTGACCAACCTGATGTCCTTCTATGACAAGGTGACCCGCCTAGTGGATGAGGGAANTCTGAGGAGTGGCTGAGGGAACTGGGGTCGTTTAGTTTGGAGAAGAGGAGGCTGAGGGGAGACCTTATCGCTCTCTACAACTTCCTGAAAGGAGGGTGTAGTGAGGAGGGTGTTGGTCTCTTCTCCCAAGTAACCAGCGATAGGACGAGATGTAATGGCCTCAAGTTGCACCAGGGGAGGTTTAGATTGGATATTAGGAAAAAATTATTTACTGAAAGAGTGGTGAGGCATTGGAACTGGCTGCCCAGGGAGGTGGTGGAGTCACCATCCCTGGTGGTGTTCAAAAAATGTGTGGATGTGGCACTCCAGGACATGGTTTAGTAGACATGGTGTTTTGGGTTGACAGCTGGACTAGATGATCTCAGAGGTCTTTTCAAACCTTAATGTTTCTATGATTCTATGATTTGCTCTGCAAAATCTGCAATGGAGCCAGACGTTGCCTTTGTGACCAAAACCTTGGAAATCAAGTTTTGGCAAAATAATAGAATGCCCAAATACATTGGAGTGGACTCTGTGCATCATAATTCAAATGATTCATATTCTAATGCATTGTAAACTAGTATGAAAACTGATTTACAGAACAGATAAAAGGTCATGCAACTATGGAGAAAATAGAAGCAAATGGACATTTCATTCATTCTCAGAGAACAAAACTGTTTGCACAATGTTGACAACTTCAGAGATTTTTAAGGTAAATATATTTTTTATCAAACAAGTAAATAACAGCAAAAATTAAAATCAAACCTATTGTCTTTTCAGCTTTAAATGGTTTTATTCTTTATAATCTACCTTTCAGTCCTTATGAACCCTTATTTACCTGTCTATAGTTAAGCCAATAGCATTATGTTCAGAAATGCCTTTTTTCTTTTTTCTTTTTTTTTTTTAATGTATTACTTGGTGCCAGAATTACAAAGCTTTTTGGGTATCTAAAAATACAATCAGGCACCCATGTGTAGATTTTCAATTCCTGTCTTAAAACCAAAAAAATGCCACTTTTTCTCAACTCTTTGGAACAAAGCAAAAACAAGTGACTAGCAGGAACCTGATTATTCTAGTTTGTAGATAACAGACAGCAAAGCACCTTTCTTGGATCTGCTGGCAGGCAGCTGGACTCTAGAGGAGAGTGGAGATTAAGATAGAGTGGAAATAAAGAAGCCACCACAGTGGTTTCCATTTGCTCTAGATGGCTCCTTAGGCAGCATGTGAGTTTCTTTGCATTGCCTTTCAGAGATGCCTTCTTCCTCCTTGTCCCCTGCACCCCTTTTAGGTGACTTAAGCACCTCCTTCTAAATTCTGGATTCTGTTTCCTATGCCATGTGTTTAAAAATTAGGCCCTACAGAATGTAATTCAGAAGCTCTTATTCAAACAATTCAGATTTTGTTAAGAAAAAAATAAAAAACCCACACAAAACACCACCAAAAACACACAAACACCAAAACTAGCAACAACATTAAAAAACACAAACAATAAAACCCAACCCTTTTAAGTGGCAGCAGAGGAGCTACATTTAGAAAGATGGAGAGGAAAAGAGGAAAGCTATTCAGTAACAAAGCAGACAGTACACCAACATTTTGTACGTTAGAAGGAACACTACATCTATCTTCATCTACAAAAAGAACAGAGTCAATGATTTAGCTGTTTGTCCAGAGGCAAAAATGATTAAAACATTGAACTGGACACTTCTTGAGTAAAGTGATGGAACGGTTCATGTAGACAGCATATATATTTATTACAACTCAGCCAAATTAAAAAAAAAAAAGCATGTAGCAACAGCTACCATTGTCAAAGAATTAAGAACTTCTACAGGTCCTTTGGTAATTCAACAAAACAAAAACACCTTGAGACAGCTGAAATACTTTCTTAATAGATGTCAAAGGTTCATTTTATACCTCTGAGAAGCCATTTTTTTGAACCAAATAAATCTTAGGTCTTAGAGGTAAACTGAAATTTCAGAACAAGTGCACATGCCTGGGACACTCTTAGATTTAAAAGGTTTTAAAGTGATTTAGAAAATCACAAATGCTTGTATATGATGTTGCAGTGTCCAAACAAACTGAGTGTGAGAGGAAGTGAATCACAGTCTTTTTAGAATATTCAGAGGACTCTCAAAACACCAGCAGTATACATAAAATTCAAATGACATTAACTCCTTTTAGAAAATGGGGCTATACAACTGCAGTCAGATCCATCTCCTAATCAAGTAATCTAGTTATTGCTACAATGACTCCATTCATCCCGAGATAAGAAATCATACTGGAATAGAAAGCCTTGCTTCTTTAATTTGTTTCCTGCCTGCAGGCTGAGGTCCTGCACACACACACAGTCCCACTGACCTCTCTTGAGCCAAGGCTTGGGGACCATTTTCTGGTGACAGGCCATATGACAGCACTTCCGTAGCTTTCAAGTTACTGTGTTCAATGTAATAGTAAAAGAGGATGTTGCTAGTTTGTTCAAATTTAATATACTAATAGTATTCTGCTTCTGTAAAATTTAGAAGCATATAAATAACAAACCATTACAGTGATAACTACCGAATTTCTATGTTTATAGAAAACTGGCAGTTCATAAATATTAAGTATGCTGTTAGCAACAAAGTACAACATATAGATGCTATTTTTCCTAAAGATAGGGAAACATTAACCATCACTGTAATAATTCATTATTTATAGACCTTTGAATTTTAAAGCCACATGACTGCACTACAATTTTTCCATTAAAATTCAGAAAAGTACTGTTTGTTATCCCTTTGATGAATGTGCTAAAGGCAATGGAAACAGTAACTATTGCTGACAGATTTCCCAATGATATAGTGGTGTTTGCCACTTAATCATCAATACAGTTTTTTAAATGAGCCCTAATATTGCCAAATAACTATCATGTAGCTTCATTAAAGCTGAAACATAGGAATCCCGTCACAATTGGAGATTGCAATCATGCATCTATAATTTGCATCACGGAAGCATTACAGTGGGGAGAAATACACTCCAAGGCAAACTTCCCTCAGGGCTCATTACAGGGAACTTCTAATGCCTCCAGAGTTAGAAAGGAACACAATCACATTTGTTATCTAGTCAAACCATGCCTTGAAAGTATTGTGACAGCTCCCAGAGTTCTTCAGCCAATTCGTATGACTTTTGCAGTCAGAATCTTTTCTCTTTCAATGTCAGTGGGTACTACCCACCTTAGTTTTTCCTCAAAGTAATTTCCTTCTTGTAATGCTATCAGTCAGAAAGATCCTGGCAGTAAAACATGAATGGACTAATAAAAAAACTTACCAAAAGTAGTCAAACAAGCTATACAGAAGAACCAAAGTGGAAAACTAAGAGTATTTTCTGTAGTCAATCTCCCCTCGCTATAATAAGTTTGGATGTTACAACAGCAGCAATGTGGCCATCCTGGAGACTTATATTCTATCCAAATTCTAGATGATCCTGATATGAGTTTTTTAAAATAGGAAGCTTGGGAGGAAAAAGGTCTTCTATCAAGGTTTGTTCAAACAAGAATTTTCCATCTTATCTCAAAAATGACCTCCCTGTCAAACCCGAAGTAAAGTTTTCTTGAAAGATTTAATGAAGTTGTAGAGACTGGGAAAGACATACTTCAGAAGTTTTACTGGCAGATAAAGTACACTAAGACTACTCTGTGAGGCTCAAGCTGTCTCCTCGAAAGCTTCCAGATTCAAATTTTGCTTCTGTTAGGTACTCTTCTTTCCTTCTTCCTGCTGCACACACAGGAACCTTGGAGGATTTTAACAAGTTGTGTCTACGCTATGCTGTTACAGTGCTCAGGTACATCTTTCAAAGCCCAAATCTGCTGCTTGCCTATGCTGTGCTGGCCTTGAACCTCACTCAGGGCATCATAAGAGTTGCCTTGTTGGAATATTGCAGAGAAGAAAAAGAAACTCAAGACCCTCCAATGTGTACCCTCGATCAATCTGGATTCCTTAGCACACACTTCCCGTTATCCTTGTGCCTCACTGTCCCCCCACTCTCATACATGGCACCCGTCTTCAAATACACACACTTGGCTGACCTGATGTTGTCACACCAGTAACAAAGTGACAAGGAAGTCCACCGCATCACAGAAGAAACCTGCTCCAGACTCAGTCCCAGTGGGTTACACATGCAGTCCTTGCTAGAGCTAGAGCCTGCCTCATTTCTACAGTGATGAAGGTGAGCCACATTAAGTAATCTGGCCACAGTGCCCAGTTCCACACCCTCCTACTCACTAGCTTTCACACACGGCAACCTTCAAGGCTGGAGCTCTTGATTCAGCACTGTTAGCCAAGGGCTATTGCTACTGCCACAACTGCCAAACAATCCAAGACTGCCCAGCAACCAGCAGCATCCAACAGCTGGTTTGCTGAGTAAGGGTTTGTAACTACAACAGTCTTGAATTGATTGGTAAATTAACACTTAAAATCTTCACTGAAGTTTGTGTCTCAGAATGGAAGTTGTTCATAGTCTCTCCTGCATGGAAAGCAGAAGCTTGGCACAGAAAGAATTGCAGAGGCTGTCACAGCTGGTTTTTGGTCACATGTGGCATCCAGGAAACATCTCCACTACAGAGAATGTGTACATGTTCTATGGCTTCCACTGTATTAACAATACTCTTGTTTCCCCACAGATACCAGGAGAAGGCTGCAGAGAAAGGGAGCTCTTTCCGGCTAAATAACAGGGAAACTTCCCTCCATATGCAATTAGGATGAAGACAAAAGGATAGCATCAGCATACTATACTGTTACCAACAGTTACTCCTCTGTATTTTCACTTACTGGTGTTTTTTGTTTGTTTTGTTTTAATAAGAGTATCACTAATGTTCTGCTAATAATGAAAATCAGTTTGCTTCTGGCAAACAAATACACCAGCAACGAAGGTGAAAATTCTCATTAATAACTCAACACATAGTTAAGACTTGGGAAATACTGCTCAGAGAAAATCCTGTGTGTCATATGTATGAAGTGTAGGCATCTTCAGAAGTGTTTAGAATGTTCTTATCAAACCATCAAACCTTGTTCAAAACTTGCAGTTTCAGATTTTGCAATAACCTTGAATCCCAGCCTGGGTTGTCAAAATTTTAACCCAATTGTGAGAGAATCTATGCTGTGTTAAAACCTGAGTTGATTTTTTTTTGTTTAAGTTAGAGTTGAACTCCAAATTCAATATACGTGCTTAAAAAAAAAAAAAAAAAAAAAACTTAAAANCAATATACGTGCTTAAAAAAAAAAAAAAAAAAAAGCTATAAATGCTTTAAAAATGCCAGAGAATTCGTAACAGGAATCTAGAAGTGAAATCAGCAACTTGTGATATATTCAAAGGTTGCATTTTGGGGAATTTCCTCTAGTGAAATCTCTGAAATACTGGATTATTTGAACCTACTAACAGAAATATCAAGTGAAGTTTTTAGTGGAGCTCTTTCATGACTCAAAATTCTAAGTACTTATGAAACACTCAAGAAAAATTTAATCTTTGCTGTTTCTAGCTTTTTTCCAAAGATTACCGGAAGTAAGAACTCATCTGAGGACGTAGCAGCTTCCACCAAATCAGCTGCTCTGTGTTAATTTCCCAAGACAGCGTTGTATTCTAGTACAGATACTTGAGTTATTCTATCACATTACCTTCAATAGGATGTACTGTCTGGAGAACTAGAGAGAAAGGCAGAAGATGACACATAGCTAATGTACTTCCTCCACATCATCCTCTTTCATGTCATTTCCTCAGATTCACATAGACCTCAGGAGATCACTTTCAGAGAGCACATTTCTTGATCTTTTTAAAGGAAGGAGGAAATGGGTAGAAGGCCTCCGTGTTCTAAGTATTTGTAGGCCATTCTGCTAAAGACAACTCGTGAAGTTCTTTTGCATAGGAGATAGTGATGTTCTTCAATAGCAAGCATGGAAAATTCTGTCAGAATCTGGATTTGTGCTGAACTGTAGCCAATATAAGAAAGACTTACTTGCACAAAAGGCAACTTAGCTACTATAAGAAAGTATGGTGGCAGTTGATAGTATACAAAGTTTCAAAAAAGAACAGTTCAGAGCACATTATCATTTAAATATCTCAAAGGAATTTCTGGAATCAAAAGCAAGATGAATCTGCAGAATGCGCCCAGGAGACTGTGGTCAGTTAATGAAATCAAGAAGAGCCTCTGAATTACACTGCAGGATGAAGCTGGCAGCCTCAATATCCCTAGGAAAATAAAAAAAAATAAATAAAAAAAATTAAAAAGTGCAGCACAGGCACTTTCCATTTTTTTTTTAGAGATATATTCAAGATATTGAGTTATATCCATAGCATGTAAAATGCATTATAACAGGGAAATGTTATTTTAGCAAGAGAGATCACTATTTTTGTATGAATTTATCCTTTCCAACTGTTCAGATGAGCAGCTGATTAAATCATAGGTCTGTTTCCTCTAAACCAGATGCAAAGACAAAAACCATGAGGACTGCAGTCGAGTTTTTCCTCTTAGCTGTGTGTCACTTGCTTTTAAGATCTCACAATATATTGCAGTATACAATATAATGCACAATATATTTGCGGCACAAAACTGTTTAACCATCCACAAGCTGATGTAACACTGACACAAGCTGAAATACCATACTAGATATACTTCCTCCCTCCCTTACTTCTTGCAGGCAAAGTCTTGAGCAAAGTGAGTTTCAAAGTCTTGAACCTCAGCTGAGGTTTCTTAAGTTCAAGAGGCCTCAGAACAAGGATATTTTTCCTGAAGTCACCTCTGATTTACTTAGTGTGAAATTTCTTCCAAATAATTGTTTTTTTCCCCTCAATCTCTGCATGCCAACTAAAAATCTCACAATACCAAATTATTGTGAGAGCAGACCTACAAAACCTCTGAAGCCAGAGGTCAGTTAATGTCAGTAAAGACAGAAGCAGCAAGATGTCCTACAATATTTAGGTTTAAATTGAAGACGACTGCTATCCCCAGCTCAAGAAGGCATACTCGCAGAAAGTAGTTAAGCCCTAGGTCACATTGCACAGGGATGTGAGGAACCTCCATTCTTGGAAATACTTGAAACTCTACTGAACAAGGCTCTTAGCAACCTGATCTAGCCTTTACATTGGCCCTGCATTGAGTAGGAGGTTTGACCACTTGACCTCCAGAGGTACCTCCCAATCTGAATGTTTCTATGATTTATATTGCTCAACGCACAAATCTCCACTAAGTACATGTGCTGGATGACTACAGATGCAGTCACACATCCACTAGTTCTATTCCCTGTGATGCTTTTGTGTGTTAAGAGCCTTGCCAGGTACTCTATACATGGCAGCTAGCAACAAACCACAACATATGAAGAATATTTTTGAGATTTTGGAGAAGCTACGGGATAACCTATAACTACATCTAATAGTGACAGTATGAGCCTTACTAATACTTTACCTCCACAGAGTCAGAAGAATTGTCAACCCTGATTTCAGAGAAGAACCTTCCCATTCAACATCAGTGTTCAAAAGACAACCTGAGGATCTCCCAGCTATTTGCCAGCTAGCTACCTTTTCCTGCTTCATCATGTTGTTGCAGCAGAGCTTCCCTGCTGTGGGCCAAATCTGGTCTGGGCAAGCTGCAGATTCTTTGCTTTTCTCAAGGACAAGCCTTAATTCTGCATCATAATCCCAAGACACCATATGGAATAAGAGAAACATGGCTTGTAAATCATACCTAAGGAAGGAAGAAATCCATAACTTTAGATTCAGATTTTTACAGAATTTGTGTAAATTCATATCAGTTAGTGAGGCTGAGCTGGTCTAAATCAGATGAGAAGAATGTAGTCCTGAGAGTCTCATTTTGAAAATGTAATTAATGTACTTGTGCTGGTTTTGGTTGGGATAGAATTAATCTTCTTCATAGTAGCTAGCANTCAGTACCATGTATTTATCAGAGCAGGACTCCATTTTGTTAATGTTTGTTTATTCTATTACCCCAGCATTTGGCAAACTGTTTTCACATCCAAGACATTTAGTGTTATTGCTTGTTAGTGTGTACATGGAGATGTAAGAGAGCTTAGAACTTGATTCATAAAACTAGTTACGTGTGTTCTGTAATTTTGTCATGGATCTCTTATACAGCAGTCAGGCTGCAGGCTGAATGCTTGATTCAAAGAAAGGAATAGCTGTATTACATGAAAAGATTGTAAAATGCTGGTGCTGGGAAAATGCAGCTCCACACAGAGTTATAGCATGGGAAAACACATCCATTTGGCCACAGATAGATTTAATCACATTGTCTCTGTTTATCCCTTTTTCCTCTAAAGACCTTTCCTAATTGATTTTTCTCTAAATTTCTTAAGACTGAAAGGACCTCTTGTGAAAGACCCAAAAGTCAGCCCTCAACCACAACTTTCCCAAGTCCTCTAATCCCAAAACCTGCTAGACAAAGGTCTGTCAGCATAGAGGCTCTTTGATTCCATACCGCATCAGGTGTCCACCTCCCACATCATACAAGTCTACTTTATTAATTCTCCTAGTGACTTCCTTAGTTTGTGGCTACCTTTGGAAGCATACTCCCCCTCATCTCTGTGGGAAGATGCTAGAGATTATCTTGCTTTTCCTAACCATTTACCAGCATCTAATTAATGGTATCTGTGTCCCCTACTCAGTGTCAGAAATCCAAACTCTATAACCTAGTAGTTAGAGGTCTTCTGAGTTGGAAGGGGGCTTAGGAGGCACTAGCTACTCATTCTTCCCAAACATACAGAGATCAATGAGGTATTCATTGTCTACTGGAATTTAGAATACTCTTAAAAAAAAGAAAACACTACCTATGTACCCCTAGCCCATTTTGTCAGCTTCTTACATCAGCTGTTCATGCCTTCTCCCCCTGCATAATTCTTCCATCCCTATTAATATTTTTAAAAGTCTACTGAGATGATTATACTGAAAAAAGGAGAATCATCTTATAATTTAAGACATATAAGTTACTATGTTTTTGGAAACTGAATAGAATTCATTAGAGACATACATTTACCACTAGCTTCTGATCTTCCTGCAATTACCTATTCTTCAGAACACCATAATGAGAGTTTAAATAAAAACTGGTTGCTATATGCTGAAGCATTAATTCTTGTGAAATGGAAATCACCTTATCTAAAAGAAGACAAACAGAGTGTAGGACATCATGAATTACCTTTGGTAGAAAAAGCCTTTTGCAAAAATATCAGGCAACTAAGACGCTTGCTATAGCGTCTGCTATCATTTTTTATGAATGGACTTTTTCTATTGGGTTCATTTTCTTTTCCCTGTTTTCTTTTATAACATAGAGCCCAATCCAATGGGAAAATGACATACCTCCTGCAGGATTCTGAATGTCCTTCAGCTTTCCTTAAAACAACAAGCATAAAGGGGGTCTTAGAGCTCATCTGCATTCTTGCAAGAATGATGAGTCCCATATGTATTGTCAGCATCATACTGATGACTGTATGGAACATCAAGAAGTTAAAAACAAGAGAATGAAAAACCTAACGTCAGATTTCTCTCAAGTCTGGATACAAGTCCAAATTTTTTAAATGGTCACACGCTTCCAATTAATCTAAACAACACCTACAGTAAATTCACGGTACTTCAAAATTGTTACAGATGGTCAGTGACTGGGGGGCAACCTGCTGTCTGTATAATGCACCGTTTGTTTTCAGAGGACAGTTGGGTCTTCTGATGTCAAACAGGACATGCAAAACTGAGGCATGCAAAAAAAATAGTAGTCAGTATTGACTATTTTTCTCTGGAGCACAGGAAAGAACTTTAAAATCCAGAAATTTAGTTGTGCAGTTGTACATTATTAAAAAACAGTGAAGAAATCAAAACTGGATACACACATGCACCAAAATTAAAAGTAAATGCAAGAAGTGCAACACAAAAAACTGCATGCTCCCTCAGCCCTTGTGAAGGAACATAGTTTACAGTCTGCTTTGTAGCACAAATATCCACCGACTACATTGTCTCTTTAGAGTTCAAAGTTATGGGCGTTTAGAAACATAATTTTCAAAGTCACATTGCTTTATGACTGTTCATATGTCTAAAGACTAATTAGCTGTGACAAGCTGACCATTAGGAAAAAGCATTCATACACATGACAAGATGGCAGATGTTTTAACACAAATACAATGCCATGCTAAAAAAAAAAAAAAAAGACAGGTTTAAGTTTCAACTAATTAGAGATGTTTTAGAATACAGTAATTTTTAAACCAATGAGCCCTGTTAAACTAGGAATACAGTATACCTTATTTTAAACAGTCATTCTACTCTCAAAATAAAGTGATTTAATAAGAAGGTATTACTTCTGTGCACTGCAATCCGTTCCCTTTCTTTATTCAGCCTTTACTGACTAAAGTAAGGGTTTACAACTTTTACTTTCATTTACCTAGAAAAATAAGAGACAATAGGAAAGCATGAACATAGGATTTCATTTCAAATAGTTTTGCAATCAGCAACATAAAATAATCCCCAACCTTATAATCCTCAATGCTAATGACACACAAAATTGAGCTCATATTTCTACTTTGGAGCATAAAACCTGGAATATTTCAGGGGAGAAAAACCTAGCAAACTACATGCCATATTTACATTTCTTTTGTATCCTTCACACCAAGAAAATGAAGGCTTTCAATAGTATTCACCTAACCCATCTTACTCTACTATATTAGAGAGCTTTTGCAAACATGACTTATCCCAAATTCTGGACTGTTCTGAAAGCCTGAGAGCTTTCACAACAGCCTGGTGGGGGGGCATGTGTTTATGCTGCCTCTCACCTGACTGTCAGAGCTTGACATCTATACTAGCATTAGCCCAACTCATGCCATAAATTTCAGTAGCCGTCTAATGAAACATTATGGCACCCAGCAATTATTGTAAGAAAGCAATAGCTGCATCTTTTCTTTAAACGCAGCAGCTAAGCTCATGTCCAGAAACTACAGGCAAGACTGCAAAAATGTCAGGAGTACCTCAGGCAATTTTACACTGTTGTAAAGATGTATGGGGGGAAGTATTTTATGGCTGGTGCTGCTACACATGTAATACAAAATTCTTATCTGGAGCACATTCTCCTAGGGTTTTGGTTTGGTTTTCTTTATTTTTCTTTATTTTTTTTTTTCTTTTTAAGATTAAATGTTTTTGTGGGCAATGAAATTGCAGTTTTCCAACATGAAAAATTGCCCTCACCTTTTGCCTGCGCAAGGAAAATAAAATCTTAACAATTCATTTTCATTTGTTGAAACTCATTAACAGAGTCCCAGCACTTGTCTGTTACCATACATCAGAACATAATCTGAATCTCAGAAAACTAGCTTCCAGATTAGTATTTATCCACAATCATCCAAAGCCACAGAGCCCTTGGACGTACAAGCATTCTGTCAGAATTCTAGTCACAAGTTTGTATCACTAAAATCAAATTTTGTAAAGATCCCCTTTTTGCAATGGTTCTTACTGAGTAAAAGCTCGTAACAACAGTATGAGTGCAAAAAGAGAGTTGCGGTGGGCACACCATTTCTACTACCACCCTTGTGCCATAGCAGGATATAGATTAAATTTCACTAAAACCTAATGGATTTTTTCTTTTTCCAAACACCCCTGTGTGATCCCAGCATTGTCTCCCTTATGGGCAAATATGCAAACCACAGAGCAGGAGAGAATATTCTGCACTGTGTGAAGACTGGCACAGTGGAAGTGTGTTCTCATAGATCACTGGTGATTAAGGAGAGTAATTCTTCATATTGACTTGTTGCATAGAGATTACCCTAAGCCAAAGGAAACAGTTTTTCTTAATTAATCTACCCCAAATTCTCATTTTGTTCAATGCACTAGCTCTTGCTTTTTTCCCACTAAGGTTAGACTCGACCCTTAAAAATTCATTTCCATAGGCATATTACTACTCAAAGTCTGGGATTTTTGTTCAGGTCTTAAGTCTATATCTAAAAGACATGAGGGAGGGGGGAAGATACAGGACTCAGCTTAGCCAGTATGAGTTTGTCCTGTGGTACTTAATACTGCCATTTTAATCCTTCTGAAGAGTGTTACTTATTTCAGGGTCTGGAAAAGCCAACTGTAAAAATCAATGTGTAGTAAGTAATATCATTGCCATCTACAACTTGGTAGTTCCTTAAATACATGTTCCTTCTGTGGAGTCTGGCATCCATGTAATTAGCAGAGACTACACAAGTACTATGTAACAGAAAGTATCAACAATAATAGGCAGTAATAACGACAGTAACAACTACTTACATAGGCTTATGCAATTTGTAAAAACCCTGTTTGCACTGTGTAGTAGTTCCAAACAGTGGAAAGCTAAGGTAACTTGACAAATTTTGTACACCACAGCAGAGCTGCGCTGAGACTCTGAAGTTCTCTTGCAAGGAGAAATACATGCAGAAGCAGAGTATAAAAGGAACATAAGTGGGGTATAAGAGTAGCTACCCTGGAATATTTATTATCATTAGCAGTTAGTTATGGGACTTTGCTTAGTAGTATATTTCCTCCAGATCATCATGTTTAATAGCACCCAACAGACAGTCCTTCCTAAAGCTGTCTCAACCTTTTTTAACCCTTGTATAGCTTTTTTGAATTTTAAAACATCCTCTGACAATTTATGAAATCTAACAATTTAACTACTCATTGTGTGAAAAAATAACTGCCTTTTGTGTAAGTGTTCAATCTGAAAATCTTCTAATTTGTGTGCTATGGGAAATAGTGAGTGATATTTCCCTAATAACTTTTCTCTTCATAATTTTACAGGTCTGTATCGTATTCTTTTAGGTTGACTCTTCTAGGCAAAGCAGCCTTAGTCTTTTCAGTCTCTGCTCATGTCTTCATCTACTCTAGCTCTACTGCATGTTTTTCAGAGTTAAGTATAGTTAAGTATGCTTCTATTTCATCCCCTTTCCAGCTCATTCATAAATGGCAAAATCCCAGAATCAAAGTGCTAAAAGAAAGTTTCTAACAGTTACCTCTCTCCATTGTGAAAGCTGACTATTTTTACCTCAACATCATTTCCTGTCTTTAAGTTAACTATTCATCCACAGGAAGACCTTTCCACTTACTTCATCAAGCTTAATTTCTTCAAGAGCTGTTTATAAGGGCTCTTTTGAAAAGGCATTTGAAGAATCTCAGCATACCGTACTACGCAGATCACACACGTTCATGCTCATCAGCACAACTCAAAAACTTTACAAAAAAAAAAATCTGGTAGATTGGTGATGTCTAGTTTTTATTCAAGGTGGGGATGGGGGAGATAAAAATCCCTTTTATAAGCATGTTTACTCCATGTTTATAAAACACAATTGAAATTAATTTTTTCTACTAACATGCCCAGAGTAGAAGTCAGACCTTCTGGTTTGTTTTTCTCCTACGGATCTTTAAAAATGTGCATAAATTTTCATTTCTAAATTCTGAGGCCACTGTAAGTAACAGATTTCACCCCTTAGCTCAGCAATTTCAAAACTGAGATCTCTCTTAAAACTCTTGAGTGCTTTCACCCTCAGTACCTGTAAATATTAATTTAACCTTTTTTTAATTAATAAAATCATACATTATTGCTAAAATCTCTCTCAATGACAGTTCAGTAGGAGCAGTTCCTCAGACCTGCCTCCTGTAAGCAAAAGTTCCTGTGTGAGAACATACCTATACTGTCCTGACCTCAGAATTGAATGGTAATGCACCTCAACTTGGCTAGAGTCACTGGTATGAAAGTAACATCATGCTGTATCTTAGATTAAAACAGACTATGCTTCAGCATCCTATTACTTACTGGTTTGCAGTTTGTTCTCTTTGATCCAAATACCAGAGAATTCAGATTTTCTGTAGGATTTTTTGGACATAGACAGTTGGAGGTGGGATGGTGGGTTTTTGGTTGGTATGTGGGGTGTTGGGTTTTGGTTTGGATTTTTTTTTTGTTTTGTTCTCCCCACACCACACTCCCCACTCCCAACAGCATATTGTATACCTATGAGGCAAGCAAAATGACAAGAAGAATAATGTAACTGCATCTTCTGTCCTCAGTTACAGTTGTATAGTTTCAGTATAATATTAACTCTAGTGGAGTTTCTCTAGATTTTCATTGGTATAATTAAGACCGAAGTATAAACATTACACATCCTAAAAAATTTATCTTTGTGTTAATATGATGGTCATACCTTTAAAATCAAAATGCCAGAACTACCTCCTACCCAATCTACCCATCCATACATAAAAAATAAACTGGGCATTGCTTTAAAAATCAAAATACTTCTGCTTAATCCCACAGCTAAAGTCACAATCAACTCTATAGATTACTCATTATGTGTCAGTGTTCAAAAATGTACTTGACTGAAGCCCTACACAATCAGGCTGGTAGAGCTGTGTAGAACTAACATGGAATTCCTGCACCACTGCCCCATTTCAGCCATTACACAGCTGAGGATTTCAGTTCCAATTCATTCTATTTTGTACAGAACCAGGGATAAGGAGGAAAGGTGGTTTTACATAGAACCTAATTCTTGAATGGCCAATATAAATAAAAGTTATAAACCCAATAGCAGTTGCAGGCATTCTCCCTCCTGAGACCAGAACTTTGGCTGTGGCAAAAAGGTAAGGATAATCTAAGAAGTATATGAGGGTACTTTCTGCTTCCTCTAATCTTTTGCATTCCAAGTAGTGCTAGCAGAGTACCATGCCCTCAGAGCATAATTATTTCAATATTCCTTTTAAATCACTGCAGTTATACATCTTCTATTACACAGAGCTCCACACAAACACTCAGCTGTTGCCTTTGCATAGACTTTGCACTAGAAGCAAAATCCTTTGCTAGGAATTATATTAAGGCACATCTGAAAGTAGTGTCAGCATTCAAAAGAGGTTGATCTACAGATTTCTGAATCGTTGCATTAAAAACCTACATCCTTGTTCCTGTGTGGGGTTTTTTTTTTTTCCATTACTGTTTATATTTTCTAATTCTATCAATTAGATGTACTAAAAAAAAGTTGTAATTTAAAATCCAATTGCTTAAATTCGATTGCATCAGCAGTTGAATGATCTCTCCAAATTCTGGAGTCAGAGGTAACCAAGTTTAGGTATTTTTCAGACAAACTGGCAGGGGATTAATTTAATTTCCAACATTTTTATTTGCTTGTTTAGAACCCAGATAATCTTTTGTTCTTTTCAGTTGACCTGCCTTCTAGCACTCACAAATTGAAAAAATAGAGATCAACATTACTAGCATTCTTTGTACCTCAACTAAATATTAACACACTTTACTGTAAGTACAGAATTTTTATATACATCTTAAGGAGGATTATATAGTAGCACATGATATTTCTGCAAGAGTTTTACCAGAGGTAGAAATGAATAAGGGGGAGTGAACAAGAATTACTTTTATTATTGCACAGCATCTTTGGCAATTGTCTTCCTTCCTCCTGGATTTTATTATAGAAATAGGTAATAGGCCAGATCCATGTCCCATTGTGGCAAAAGCAAGTTTTTCCACTAACATCAATAGGAATTGAAGTGTTGAATTTTGTATAAGAACAGTTTATTAAAGATCCTTGCTTAGAAATATCTTTTAAATTGTTCCTTATGTATTTATGCTCAAGTTTAGGACTGATGTTATCTTTTTATTTACTAAAAACCTAACAAACTTCTACGGCTTTTCTAGTTTGGAACACTTGGAACTTACTGTCAAGTCAGTACCCTAAACTAATTTTGCTGTACTAGCTATAAATACTGTACTGTGACCATTGCACGTATCGTGAGCACATAGCAAAAGGAGGAGAGGAGAAATTACACTCCCCTTATTCCTCTTTGGTTAAGAAATGTAGCTAGCTCTGCTTTTCCAGAGTTGTTTCTGCCTCTCAGCCTCAGGGGATAAAATATTTTCTTGCTCTTCTTAGAAACAGAAACAAATCCTCAACACTACAGCATTGTTTGAACTTCATGATGCTTCTTGCTTCTCAGGAGGGTGTTTTTTTTGTTTGTTTGGTTGGTTTTTTTTTTCCTGTGTACGTGCAACAGAGTGAAGCTCTTCCCCTGCCTTTCTCCAACAAGTCAGATATTAAAAGGCAATTCTGAACAGCTCTTCCTATTGTATAGCTAAGCTTTTTAGCAAAAGGAAAAGCATAAGCAGCTCACAAAATCTATAAGGCTAGTGTCTCACTGACTTGGTTTAAAACTAAATAGTGACAATGGCTCTCACTGCAGAACTTTTTCTGACAATAGTTTATATATGCATATAAACACAGACAAGTCAAATCGATGTACAAAGAATAGTGAACTGGAATATCTGGAAAAATAAACTCCATGCAGTGTGTGTTCCAAGTACTTCATCACAATACAAACACAAGGTTAGCCAAAATAAAGACAACGGTCCTCAAAAGTTTTCCCTACAGACCGATAATTTGTCAGCACAAATGATATTAGTGTTCAGTGGATGCCAAGTTTGAGATTCCTCCTTCTCCAATGGGCAAAACAGACAAGGTTAATTCTTGGGATCTGGTCCTGCACATAAGCACTCTCTGGTCTCTCTGCAATATACTGCCTTAAGCAATAGTGTCTACGACCATGTCTGTCATTTGTTTGTGAGCCTGAGCCTTTTAATCTTGGAGCTAAAGGAATCATCTTTGAATGCAATCTGAGGCACACATATTTCAGTGCTATAAATGCCAAAATTTACTACTAAAGTTACTCCAATGTCTGTGAAGAAAAACCCTTCCTGGAAGTGGATGGCTCCATGAAGGAACCAGAGGATGAAGTTAAGGAGCACATCTGCAAGATAACTCGATCTGAGCATTCAGCCTGAAGCCTCCCCCCGCCACTAGTAAGGTTGCTACGCAGAGGGGATATACTGATGCGACAGGTACAGTCCATAAAACATCATTCCTTATACCAACATATATAGCATTTAGTATGCGCCATGCCAGTGCTGTACAACTCTTAAGTGTTTATTAGAGACAAAAGGTGGATGGTATGACACAGGCAAAAAAGGATGACTTTCATGACACAGTAGGAATCAGTGTTTTAGAAGATATTTACAGGACCCCTTTTTCTGTAGCATGTGAGGATTCTTAAAAATATTAATTAATATTTCAGCATGCTTCCCAAGGAACCGGAGTGTCAGCAAAATGAGCAACTCTCCTCTCCATCCTTTATGCCAAAGAAAATCACAACAGACAAAATTGACACAAGAATTCTGTCAGTCAGGTACTAAAACAACTCTCCTGAATCTCAGCCCAACATCTTAATTGAAATATTGTCCTTATGAATTCAGTAATTCCTAAAATGCAAGATAGTCCTTTACCACATGGCCTTCTCTTTAGCAAGCAGATAAAAAGCAAAACAGACTTCGTTGCTGTTGTCAGAAATAGCAGCTCCTCCCAGTTGCTAACAGGAGGTGCAGGTACAAAAGAATAAGAACATGGCAAAGAAGTAACTCCATGTCACAAATCGGAATGACTTCTCTAACTGATCAAGAGTGAAAAGGGGTTAGAAGTAAAACTAGTATTGTACAAAGTCAGGATGCTTTGTACTCTGAGCTCTTTGAGTATACCTGTGGCTACAGACAGTTAAACTAAGAGCATTTTCCATTGCTGATAGTGCCCTCTTCTAGTGCTGTTCAAATCCTTTAAGTTTTCAGTTTGGCTAACCCTGTTTTTTTGTTTTTGTTTTGGTTTTGGTTTTTTTTTTTTTTAAAGTCACATTGAGCCCTTTCATATGTCTTATGAATATCAAAAAGAATGAACGTATGCCTTGCAAAGACAGCAGAATAAGTCACTCACATGAGGAGAAATGAGCTGGCTAGAATCCATCAGAGCTACATTTACCTTAGGTACACAGCAGTGAAAGACATGGTTAAAGGATTGGGCAGCCTCCAAAATACTTTCCAACTCCATTACTACAGCTCTTGGTTATGCTAGGTCCCATCAACTGCCTAGGCAATAGGCATTGCACAACACCAGTTTTCCAGTGTTTTGACATCAGGCATAATAATTCCTTTACGAGCCAGAACATAAACCTTTCAAATGCCATTGCCGCTGAAAACTAAAAAAATTATGAAGTACAGAACATTTGCGAATGTGCTAACAGGCTTCAATTAAGACAGTTGTGCTTGCCCTGCCACACTGTCCTGGTTTCAGCTTANTACCAGAGCCATAGACTGACGCAAGCTGAGTATCTCCAATTCATTATTTTTACCTGCAACAGAGCTTTTGTTAACGGCAAGCACCTGGAGTTCGAAAGTGGGTATGCTGCATACCATAATGCAAGTTAACTTTTAAAATTACATTCAAATGAACTTACAGTTATGTTCAAGGACTTGTGTAAGGTAGTTCATTAATAGCTCTGAAATCCTTTGTTCAGCAACAAGACAGTTCCAACTGCTATCCAGAGTGACATACTAACATTTTTGAACCCTAATTTATATGGACCGCATTCAGGACTTAATAGATGCATCAGTCTGTGACCAATCCATTCTTGGCAATTCTGCTGAGGCTGAAAACAAGGACGGGAATTAGTGCCAGTTTGGATGATAAGTTTTTCTAGTGCAGATGCTTCTTCACCAAGAAATGGACTGGTATCACCAAACCACTCCACAGTGACCAATTAAATCAATATTTTCCATCTACTAATAAATTAATTTATGGCCACTACAAAGAATGAATTTAATTGAGAAGCCTAAAGATAAAGATAGCCATACTCCATCTCCAGACTTCAAAACTCTCAAAGCTACCACTTTTCAGACACCGTCTTTATATTTGCAAGGGCAAGTAGTACCTGTTGTTATTAACACAAGTGACTGAGCCCTATTAGTTTTTTCCCCCACATACAGCTCTCTTGAACATCAAGTCTGCAGCTTCATCTGCTGAAAAACACTGGTTTTGTGTATACACAACTTGACTGCATAGCCCAACCTGCTATTAACTTTTCAAATACTGTGGAAAACTAATTTTCTTAGAGATTATTTTTCCTTCCCAGGCCATAAACCTCATTTTTTCCGAGCCACGTAATGGATATGTTTCTCATAGCTCTATTCAAACCAAAGTAATTTTTGCACCTTTCAAGATTATAAACCTCTCCCTTTTGTACCACAAATCATCACAGAAAAGTTTAGTATGATACACTGGGACAGGCCTATACTATTATCTTTTAAATCAATAGCACTGTAGCTTTCACTGTGTAATGCTATGCCTACTAAGTTCCAATGATGACAGTAAAATATGAGTCCTACCCAAAAGGATGCTCTGTGTCCCCCAAAAGAAACATCATTAACACTGCACTGACTAATGCAAAAAGATCAGTGTTTTAGTAATAATTGCTGGTATCAAAAAAGCCCACAACCTTTTCTCTTTTGTTTGTGTGTGCTCATTTATGTTGCTTATTGTAATTATTGTGTGGGAAGACATATTAGTTGAGAAAACAGCATTTGAAGACACGCTTCAAGTCACCATAATTGCATTTCTTCAATTTTAGAGAATCTGATTCTCAAAGTTACAAACAAAAATACTAAGATTTGTAACATGGATAGTAGTTCTCTAATGGGCCCAACTCCTCTTAGACTGAAATAAATTCATTAATACAAAGGAAATTAAATCTTCAGAAAGCTTGAGCTGGATCATCTAAGCCTATTCCTGTGCATTTAATTAAACAGAGGGTTAAGACATCCAACACTTTGTGCAAGACATTAGATCTTTATCCTGAAGGGTCAAACATTTATTTGTAAACTAAAACTAAATATCTCCTGGGTAGAAATACTGGTAGGTGCATGTACTACAAACAAGCTTCTAAAGAAGTGAGGTCCAGTTATACATGGAATAAACTGAATTTATACTAGCTAGAATAAAGACTATCCAGAAAAGACCGCCACCAACTAACAGATATAGCGGCAACCGGGATTCAGACAACATACACCAAAACAATCAATTTTATAACTTACGCACATGATCAATGGCAGAGAGATGAAATTGGAATTGGTTTATTGAATAATTGCCTTCACCATCAGCACGTTTGGAAAACACTCATGATTTTAGAGTTCCTAGGAGGAACTCTATGGGGAGTGATTTATAAACACCAGTCATAGAGTTAAGTTTTGTCTGCCTGGACATTATTTGTTTAGAACTTACAGTTTCAGATATCCACCACCTCCCAGCCCCTACCTCAAGAAAATGAATAGGAAGGTGACAAATTAAGTAGGGAAATAAACCAATGTGCTCTTTAATTATCACATTTATTGGTCATTTATGGTCTGATACTCAGTGTTAGGCTCTCACTGCAGATAACACAAAACTTGTGTCCTTTCTAAGCTCAGGCTGTACAGTCACATTTTCCTCTCTTTTTGCCACCTTTACTATTTTTGTAGACTCCTGCAATGAGAGAAAGCCCTACCTACTAAAGAAGAGCTAAGTGCTATCTGTATTTTAAGTATACAGCATGCTATGTGTTTCAGTTTTACTTTCTTGCTATTAAATTGCTAGTCTACCATGATGTGGGACAAAATAAATAAAAGCAAGGCATTTCTTTGAAGCAGAAATTTGCACAGGAGGAAGACACCAAGAGCTGGGCCAACAGCTGAAGAGGCACATAGGTCTTTACAGAGTGATAACTGAAAGCCCCAAGAGTCCTGTTTGGTTTCTCCTGCATCCATAGGTGAAGGTTACTGCTAAGGATTACAAGAAAGATTAAGGCAAAGGTAAGTCAAAGCATGCTGATAGTAATCAGAAATAGGGGTTAAATAACAACAACCTGTATTCCTTCAAGTGAATAAATAATACTTGCTTTGAAAACGTTTCACTCGCTCTGTTCAGCTGCCAGTCTCAGGCTCCCAAAGGAGAAGGGTGTAGAAGTGTCTGCCTCTTTCATTAGCACAAAAAGCCAAACTGGAGGGCTATTCTCTATGCCTAAATTTAGCCCAAGAGGAATTGCATTGTTTCACCTAGAGAGATGAGATGTTAGCTAACCTGTCACCTGAAGGCTGCAATTAAGAGAAGGCAAAGAGGGAAGGGCACTGCCACTGTCACTGTGACCACTACCTACGTTAGCCTGCTGATCCAACTTAGAGCACACTGAAGTAGAGTGCTACTTTGCGAGAAAAACACAGCTTAATGTTAGAAAGAGTTCTCTTGGGGAACTGAGGAAAGAGACCACAGATGGGATACGCACCCAGACTGTGATGTAATCATATAGCTAAAATAACACATTCCTAAATCAGCTAAACTTTAAACTGCTTCCTCATTTCAGGGCTTTCAGCAATTATCCCAAGTCACAGTGGTGAAAACAAACAAAACCAATATCCAATATTACCCTGTGTCAATCTGAAATTCAGAGATGGAAGGGGAAGGAGAGAGGGAAAAAAAAAAA
>VZTL01005536.1:36259-48065 GCA_013400535.1 Scopus umbretta
AAAAAAAGAGAACAACCCAGGAAGAAAGGAATTTGTTCTAGAGATTATGATTGCACTGCTAGTCAAATCTAAGAGCTCTTTAATCTGAAAATTACTCCGTCTAATAACATCAAAATGCAAATTCATTTAAGTTTTCACAAGTTATTATGAAGAAAGTGATATTTACTTTTTTTACTTTCGAATATACATATTAGCTTAAGAGTGGTCTACACACTAAACAATTAAAAAAAGTTGAGAATGAAGCTTTGAAATGCAGTAAGTTCAATTCAATTAATTAAAAAAGTTTCTGCACTAAAGATGAATTTTTTGCAAACATTTTACAAGACTGACAGGCAGGTGTAACTCCACTGTGAGTATATGGTATACACTATGTCCAGATATTCCCTTTTTCAGCTCCTTTTCAACAGTGGCAACCTTGCAAACTTTGTCTCACCTATACAAACCAAGTCTGACACACCTTCCCCTGCCTATAAAAGCACTTTTATTACCACAGAATAAGTGAGAGATTTTAAACCACATCTGGCAAAAGACACTAACAACGCTTCTCCTGTTTAAAGTAGCAGATGGTGATACCATAGATGAGAACACATTTGGCATGACAAAGAGTCATCTGTCCAGCTATTGAAGCCACACCATTAGTGGCTAGCAAAATTCAGGTTGATTGTGTGAAATGAAATCAAAACAACTAATGCTGGGGAACAGTTTGACTGCTGGGCTTAATGAATATATGATAGCAATTCTGCCCATCTAAAATTCTCAACAGTATCCCATAACCCCTTCTTTTCTTCAAGACTGCTTTTCCTTTTGCAGTTTATTTGCTTTGTAAGTGATAGGCTTGGATGTTCATTCCTGTCCTTTTATTTCCATTACAGTAACTTATAAAGGCCCCATTTTACACCACCAACTTTGTTTTACACCAGCACCATGCTTGTCCTAAGCTTCACTGTGCAATTATTTCTGCCATCTACTGCCAGTACTCTCATCAAGCCTGAGGCAGCTATAATACACAAACTTTCATGTAAGAGATATTCAAAGCACCATGAAATCAACAGAAAAGTTTCCTTATTGGACAGTATAGCATGATCAAGTGAGAGTAATGGAAATAAGTCTATAGCTCTAGAGGTATGCAGCATGTCATACATTGCCTTTGACTAAGCTGTACTTAATTCCATGTAAAAATCATTACTTTCGTAAACAAAAGTTTGCACTCTAACCCACCTTCTCTATATTAAAGAGGAAGCACAATTATCAGTGAGATTATTTGTAGTTCTGTGAATACAAAGTGTGTGTAAGTTATAAGCACTACATCTTCAAACCTACATAAAACCAAACATAAACATGCTGAAATCAGCTGTGCTATTTACATGGAAGCTTACCCCAAGAATCTCTCTCTCCTAACAGCAGCCATGCTCTGATTGCCTGTTGTCTCCCTCTCTTCCCTGCCCTGCAAATAACTCCCTTAGTTCCACCCCAAATCACTCCCTCTGCTCCAATAGTCTATCTGCCCAATACTTTCTCTCTGGATTGCTTGAAGATGAAGGTGTAACAATACACTACTTACAAGAAAGATTCTTAAGCACAGCTCTCATTTAATAAACAGCAACAAAGCTCTCATTAAATAAACAGAAAATGTTTTTCATTGTAACATGGACAGGGTAAAGTCCAAGCCCATTCCTGAAATGTAAAGTATGACCAAGAAAGTATAACTTACCAGACATTAACACAAATCTGAAACTAGAAAAACTGGATAATGTCCAATCTAGTAGAGACTACCACTGAAGGATTTACTTTTTATACTCATTACATGACTAATATTGCAATGGTAGGCTAGACTGCTGCTACTTCTTGTCAAAATCTCATACTTCATGAAGAAAGAACGTGAGAACATTTTGCACTGATTATAGCACATGCCTCAGCTTTCCTACTTTTTTGGGTAGCATTTCTAAGACAAATGACCGAGTCAAAATTCTTATATTAAAATTAAGATAAATGTGGAAATTTGCATGTCCTGTTTGATGCGATATGCAATTGGTCCTTAGGAACAGAAGGAAACTCTCTCATTCATAAAAGCATACCTTGGCAGTGAATGAAACATTCTCCTCTTCCCATAGAGACACTACCGTACATTAACTTTGAAAGTCAGAACACTCTCTGCAACAAGGATCAAAGGAACCATGTGAAGAAAAATGCAGAAGATTAAATGGAAGATACTCTTCACAGATCGTGGAGAAAAATTTTCTTTCTGAAAGCATTTTACTTGGGCACCCAGAACAAACCACTTTGACCTTCTATGATCCAGAACAGTAATTGTTGGTTTGATTTTCAAAAAATGCTTTGTCTAGCTTGAACTCATCACTAGCTGTCTAACCTTCCTTAAAAAGTAGTCGCCACACACCCACCATTGATATCTACATCATCTGAAATGGAGACAAGCAAGGGTACTGGCCTACAGACCCAGTCTCACAGCCAGAGCAGCTAGCATAATACAGTGTTCCTAAGAAGATGTTGCCAACGTTGCCTTCCAGAAATATTTGGAAAGGCTATGTAAGAGGCAGAGAATCCTTAGAAGAAATCTGGAACTCCTGGGTGGTCATAGAGTGACAAAACCTGAATCGGAGTCCAAATCACGTGCAGCTGAAGATTCTGGCCACATATGCTTAACCTGATTCATCAGGTTTCCAAATCATCCTTCTTCTGTTTCATCTTACACTGCAGAATCTCAAAGTACACAGCCGGTTTAAAACACAGACAAATAATCAAACTACTAATCCATTGTTTATTTCTGCCTTCCAAAAACCAAAAAATAACTTAATTGTACAGTCTAACAAGCTCCAAGATTTACTTGCTGGGCAGTTCATTATTTCATATAGATATCTTTTCTGATTTGTTCAGAGTGCATAAAAGATGCATAAGCCCTTGGTGCCTATATGCATCCATTAGATAACATAATACTAATCAGCCTTCTCATGAGCAACTAGAAACCTAGCTGGATTTCCAGCATGAACACCCAATACAGCTAAATGAGAAATCAATACAGCTCAATAGTGTATTTTGCAAGACAAGTGCTGCTTCAACTCCTGCCCCCATGTACCCGGCTTAACACAAAGATACACTACCCGAGTGGAGAATGTCTCACCTAGAGTTGCAGCAGAGAGCACACTGTACAAATAGGCTAAAATGTCAACCCAGTCAGATATTTGATTGCATGTACTTGATAGAAAGACAGAGTTCAATTTCCTATGCAGCAAACAAGATATTCTTGAGAAACCTGAATATGCACTTGAGTATCAGTTAGCAAAGATATCATAGCTTATTAAAATGAGTCACAGTTCTACAGTTTAAAATAGGAATATTCGTTATTTTAAAGCCAAAACCAGTATCATATGGTGTAGTTCTTAAAGAAATATTTCTGGAAAATAGCACAGCTAGAAATAGAACTATATACATTATATATAAGGATGACATTGATCAAAGCCTCTTTCTGCACAAAAGGGTGTGTCAGATAGAAGAGGATCACAGTGGTGCAAAGCTATTGGTTTTAGTTAGTTTATCTTTAGAGAAAAATACTCTTTTCTTTAGTCTATATTATCAATATGATGAGCTCTTCTTGAGATGCAGTGTGCAATGTACCAGGGGCCCCACAAAATTAACCCACATGCTGCCTCCAGTCTACGATGAAAAGCCTTTCTCACTGTTTCCACAATTCCAGCATAGGCAGCTACCTCTTGCTACTCTGTGCTGAGTTCTCACTCAGCTGGAGTGACTCCCACTCAGCACCTTGGGCTGGAGCAAGGACAAAAATGCTCATCTATGTACTGAACTCACAGCATATAGATTAGGAGGTTTTCCTACTTTAACAGAGGACAGCATGAAGGGGGCGGACGGGTTTTATTATAAGCTACACTCTCTCCAAAATTACAAGACTGTTACAAAATAAAAGGCCTTTAAAAATATCTTCTATTTGTGATTTGTCTAAAACTATTTTTTAATGTCCCCTCCTCATCCACAGCATGCATAACAGTTACGGTACTGGAACCCTCACATCTATAAACTGAGTAATGCAATTTTTGACCCTCACTGCAGCCATCTTGATGTGAATCCCAACAGAGATGACAGCACATGCATTTCTATGAAGTGTATATATCCATTCATAGTTTTTCCCCAAAAATCTGAACTGCAGCCTCTCTGTCATGATTCAATACATCCGTTGGTTCCAGTTCAATAGTAACGTATGCTTACGCCAAACCCACATAAATTCTGCACTCATATCAATAAAGTTTTGTGTCCTCAGCCATCATCTCCACTTCAGCCAGCCAGGCAATATCAACACTGCCACTTCCCCTGCCTTTCACTGCTCCTGGTGTGAACTCATGCTTCCCCCTTGCGTTCTGCCCCATACAGGCTTTTCATACAGTTTTCACACACTCATCTTACTTTTCTAAGTCTGGCAAAGGGCAGTTTCAGGGGGTCTTTTACTCTCCTGAGGTTTTCATGCGGGGAACTTCATCAAGGTACTTCCTTTTTCAAAGGTTATTGTTACATGTCTAGAAGAAAAGTCTGGGAAAGAGTGAAGATCTGAGGGACAGACCTGTTTGTTTGGGGTTTTTTTACCCAGGAAGGATGGCAAGAGAAGAACTCAAATTTTTGGACTTGCTAAACTGTTTCTGCTTTAGTATGACAGAAGTTCTGGAAATTTCAGTGAAGAAAGTCAAAGAACAGTGCTGGCTTTCTTAAGTGGCTTGGAGGAATGACTTCTCTTTCCCAGTGGGTAGCAGGCAGCCAGGTAGGGAATATAGTCTTCCACAACCTCAGGCATCTGCAAAAATTGAAGGCTATGACCACATTAATAAACTGGGACACCTCATCGAGCTCCCCTTGAAAGCAAGGAGATAGGTAGCAGATTTAGCAAATTAAGTTCCCAAATGATAAAGACTGATCAACCCACTTGCTCAGAAATGCTCTAGTAGGCACCAGTTTAAGAACATCTAAACTTTAATGCCCCTTTTTATGATATACCATAAGGGTGAAAGAACATATTTCCAACCTAATAAACCAGTTGGCTTTTTTACTGAGGCTTTTTGTTTCTGAGACCACTCACTTCTTCAAAGAGCTAACACTGAGCACTTCATTCAGAAAGAGAAGTACACAGGCATGCAAGCAGTACAAGTGTTGCTCCACACCGAAGGTCAGAGCTTCATTATTCCAAATTCAGACCCCTCCTCATACAGGGTCACAAACAAAGGCTCTGCAATTTATCATCAGGCAATGTTCAGCATCCGGTGTCTAATGCCTTGAACACTTCAACAAATCTATACCACCACGGAAAAAAAGAGGGGACAGATGGAGGGTCATCTTCAGTCACAAAACATCTTCATGTTGTAAAAATGTATCGGGAACCTGCATTTGAATAATAACTCAGAAAGTTGTGTCCAGTCTCTAGAACTGCTTTGCCCTGACTGTAACAGATCTGAGTGGAATTTTTATCTGCTAGTGATCTCAGGATGAAATTTGATTTGGAAAATGTCTAGGGGATTGGGGTGAGTTTTTTGGGAGTGGGTTTGGTTTTAGGGGGTTTTTCTTCAGTTTTCTTCTTAACAGTAAAACTTTTTATTCAATAGAGAACACTGAAAGCAAATAAAGATATTAAATAAATATAATGAAATCCCTTCTACACGTGAAATAATTGGAGATCTTCAAACTTTGGTGATTTACTTTCCTTATTCTTTTAAAGCTATTTGAATGTGAACCTACAGCAAGTAACAATGAAAAGCTGGTGAGTAAGAAACTTTCACTGTCTGACTTAGCATCACAGTCAAGAAATAGCTACAGTGGCATCCTTGCTGACTATGTTCATAATGTCAACTGCTACTCGGATTATTTGGAAGCAACAGCCCAAAGAAGCTGTCCTAGTACGGACTTACCCTAGTAAGGAATGCAAATTAGTGGATCCTTATTCCTCATTCAAAAAATATTTTGAAGTACAGTATGAAGGATCAAATGAAATAGAATTTGGGAAATACCACTGCTATATGGGCTTGGAGCAATGTAGCATCTACGTAGACTTAACAGATAGTTAAGGGTTTGATCTGAAAACCGTACACAAAAATCCTTAGTACTTATTCCAGTTGTAGTGGCATTTCTATATTAAGAGTGGTAACTACAAGAACTGTCTCACAGCTTCAGCTCCCCTTCCCAGCTCCAGCATACACATAGGTAGCTCTGTTATGGAGAAAATACAGAGATGCAGGTTCCCTTTTAGGACCTGTTTACAAGAATATGTATAGATCCATGTAAGCTCCTCCACAATCTTTTCAAAAAGACTGAGAGACAGGGCACATTAATTTAACACCAAACCAAGTCCATCTGTGGCCAGCTCTGAGAATGAGGAGAGCAAACCTGTGTCTGTTTGTACTTTACATCTGTCGCGGAGAATGGTAGAGAAAGGACTAGAAGACATGCTGTGCCAGCTCCCCTAGCCAGCCCCTCCCATCTCAATTCACTGCTTTCCTCCTGTCCTTCACAGGATCAAAAAGATGCTGTTTCAGATTTGAGTTCTTATTAAGAAAAGATATGTATGTCCTTCTTTTGATCTCTTTGGATTTTAACCTTCAGTTCCTGTCCTCCCACATATCCCATTTCTGCATGGTGAAACCACGCCAATTCCACTGCAGAAGACTTTTCCACTCCTACAGACCAGAAGCTAGACATGCACTTCATAAAGGTTAAAATACTTGAGCCAAAGTGATCTTACTACCACTAACACAAATACAGCAGTCCAAACCAGGTTTACTAAAACTGTTAAGAATGAGCAAAAAACAGTTCCACCCTGCCTTGGAAAATAAGAATGAATGCTCTGGGACAAAACTCAGCAAGGGCACCCTTCTAAACTGACGGTGTTATGGTACAACATATAAAAAGAGTAGCACAGAAAACCAAATACTCTACACAATTGAAAGACATGCAAAATATTCCAAATGAATTTGTCTCAGTATTTAAAGATCAAAGATAAAATTATTTCAGACAGGATGCTTCTTTTCCAAACAACATGCTTAAGACAGTAAAAAAAAAAAAAACCCATTTCAATTAAGATTTTGGCACTGGCTTTTGAACATCACAAGTTTGTTAATTTTATGTAAAGCAAAATAAAATTATAGTCTCAATGGACTTCAGCAAATTAAATGAAAATATTTCCAGCAGCTAACTTGAAAAGGGATATCATTAAAGTGCTACATTCAGTCTTATTGGTAGTTACCACTTAAACTTCTAGTCACGACACATTCATTCAAAACAAAATAGCAGACTGTAATGTGGGTTGATATCTGAAGGCATTTCATGAGCATACTCACGCCGAAGTCTAAATTTTACATGATCACTAGCAAGATTACATTTGAACTAGCTACAAAAATGTTGTGATTTCTTTGTTCTATCTCTGAATTAGCATGTGGCATTGGATAATTTAATATGGTTTCTTTCCATTTACTTCCCTTGACTAGTTAGCTAATATATGATGCAACATAAAACTGGAGATCACTTTCCCTTCTAATAGGAATGGGGGCAGAGGCAGAAAAAAAGATCATTCAAGTATTCAAATTACATAGCTTTCAAATCTACTGTCCAAAAATCCCAGGTTATGGACACAACAATTACTTCCATTCTCTTTTCGTTGCATTAGGACTATGATTTTCCTCTGTTTGTAACCAGTAGCACTGATGCTTCAATATGTTGTTAAATGAAAAAATTGCTTTGACACTTGTCACTACATCTTAAGCTAGAAAATGAGTGTGGTTCTTAATCAGAACAGACAAAAGTACTGTACTGTTTGATGAAAATTACAATTTGTAACTGGCTCTATGTAAACCATTCTAACCTAATGCCAAGTCCTTGATGATAAGTGCTGCTAGGAAACACTACTGGGCAGCTCTATGCATGCAGACAGTTAATTGCGACTTCAGCAGAGAATAGTTCATGAGATTATGTACACTTACAACGCAATTAACTCTTGTTTATAATTTCTTACATATCTGCAGTGTTAGTATATGCGTGGAGCACAGATACTGTGCATATCATTTTAACTGTTCTGTTAAGAGGCGTCCAAATTTATAAGGATTTGTATGCCTTTTCTTTTTAATAGGAAAAAAGGGACTAAATCACAATCAGTTTACAACCAAGCTTTGTCTTTGTCTCTTGCTTTTATGATTCCATATATATAAATTAGCTAGATTTGTGCCTACTATAGCCACCTGCTGAAATTTCAACAGCAAAATAAGATCTATAATTGGATACACAAAAACAGAAGATCTGAAATTACAGCACAACAGGCCCAAAATTTGCAGCAGGGATAGTGGAATTCTACAGCAGTGTTTGTATGTGGCTGTCAGCAGTTGTACACCCACAGAATCTACTATTAGCAGTAAAAAAAGGCCAAGAAAAAAAAATCCCTTGTACACAACATCCTACTTTTAGCAGCTCTAATTTTCTTTGCCCTTGCAGGAGCTTTTCGCTGTTCCCTCCCCTGCTCCAAAAGGAGCATATAGCCCACATGCTGTACAGAAGAAATGCATAGGCCACCACCAGCTTTTCCATAGCATATTTAGGAATCTAGATAAAGAGGAGATAAGAACATTTAATTCTTCAAGGCTTCCTCAAAATAGGGCTGAAAACTACTGTCTTACAGAGTGAAAACAAAATTTTTAGTTAATTTATTTTTTAAATAGAGTCCACTTACATTTATTAGCATCTCCTATACTTCTATGATGATTCAAATCCATACACAAGGCACAGGTAGAGAATGTTCTAAACTCTTCTTCATGCACAACCTTAGTTTGTAGTTTTATTCAAAACTTAGTATCTTAGCATTTCATTTTTTAATCTCCCACTGCAGTACTAACCCCAACAAAGCTCCTTGTACAGAAGCAGCATGGCACTGGCATGTCATAGCATACTGCATTTGATACTGGAGACATGTCTAAAGCTCAGGCATGTTCTAGATCTTCTCCAGCACGGTTCCAGGTGGCCTCAAGAGTACAAGAGCAAGCTTTAAAAACCTCCAACATATATTTGGGATCTAGCCCAAGACCTCAGACCAAATTTCATCCACAGTGTTGATGCTGAGCACAGCATTGAAACTGAAACATCTAGAAAATACTATGTTGACCATGAAGAGCTCCGATATGACTCAGAAGAGAAAGACAAATCTGTTGCAGGCTCTCTTGAATTTAAAGCCCTAACAGAAAACATTATGTATACATGATTTTTTTTTTTAAGTATTCTTTTTGTGTGCCCCTTGAGAAAGAGACACAAGTTTTCCTTGTTTGCTTTTCACCTTAGAAACTTAAGGAGTCAGAGACCTTTATTTTTTCTGCTTAATGTAACTAGCAACTGATTCTGTTATGAACATCACACTTTATTAGCGGAGGTGGGCCAGAAAGACATCAGCTGCAGAGCTGCTGGCTGCAACCGATGGACAGCAGCTATGCCCACAGCCCAGGGTCCCCACAAGAGTTTTCTGCTTACCTAGAGTACAACCTCCTTTTCCAATGGCTGTTTTTTCTCAGAAGGTAGAGAAATCATCAGAGCTGTTGACAGGGTGAGGTGGAACTGGCAAAATTATTAATATGATTGATGCTCCCCTTTCTGCCTGTGCAGTCAAGGAGGTGTTGACTGGGGGGCTGCTCACACCATTGCCACAAGGACTGAGAATAGCTCTGGCCCACAGAAAATATACAATGCTCTGGGGTTCTTGCTTCTCTCTCTCCCTGGCCCCTGAGAGAAGCAATGGCCTGTAGTTCCACATGCACTTTACAATAGTACAAGGAACATACAGGATGAAGGAAGACCAGTGAAAGTGAGAGGGGACCATGAAAATAAAGGTAGTGAACAGAGGCAGGGAAAGAGAATTACAACTTCAGAACCCAAATGAAGCTGCAAGATGCATATGGCAAGGCAGCATGTCATATGAATGTCTGTCCTATCACTTAGTTACATGGTCCAGAAAGGGCTCTTATAATAAGCATCAAAAGCACTTCACAGTGTAAACCTGAGAAAGTCAGTAACACTAACACAAAAACACACTAGCTAAGTCACGAGAAGCTGGGAGTTCAGAAATGGAGGAAGCCAGGACAATATTGTTAGCATACGTAACAAGCCAGTAAACGTTCTACCTTTGAAGATGGGGGACTGACAATGCTATGATTAAAATGTACTCATTAGTCTTTCGGAGTGGTGTGGTACTGAACGTTACTTAACTTGGGATTTGTAACATAGCAGGTGTGCTCCAGCACAGGCAAGTGCTTGTCGGAGGTTCAGTGTGCCAGCTTGGGCCCCAGACTATTTACTTAATATATCACATGCTTCTGGAGAATCTGATCCTCTGCTTCATGTTCCTGCTTTCTGAATGCTGTAATACTTCCTTCACATCTCAAGTTGGACCAGATATAGAAAAATCAGCTCTAAAAAGCTCATCAAACTACTGGGTTTTTTTTGTTTGGGGTTTTTTTTTCCTCTTCACTTAGTAGCATCAAGTAGGTTCCTCATAAATCTTCAGCCATGGTAGCTTTTCTATTACTTATATGGAAGCTTAAACCTCTAATGTATTCCTTCACCTTTGCATCAGTCAGATGGCACAGCAACTGTCAGTTACTGCAGCTTACAAAAAAGTACATTTTAAGCTATAGTAACTGTCTGAATAATTTATGAGTCCTAATATCTTAGCAGTAGCAATCCAACTTTAAAAATTACTTTTTTTTTTTCATTTCTAGGCAAACCGAAATATGATCATGCCCACGTATCAAAACCCGTGTATTAGCTTAGAGATTTACTACATTGCATCTCTGTTGTTTCAGTTTGGACCTCATTGGACCCATTCCATGTGTTAGAGGAACAATCAGCATCACTTACTATGCACAGCTCGTTGAGGAAGGTAAATTTGCTGCCAGCACATTTTCCACTACACACACTCCCATCTTTGGCCCACCTCTTCTCCCTCTTCTTCCACCCTCCAAACTCACAAAATAGTCCTGTCTCATCCCCTACCAGTCTACCCACCATGACATTTATGCTTCCCAGCCCCCTATTAGCACTCCTCCTTTCCATCTCTCAGTGGCACGTCTGTTCAGTCCCCAACTTGTTCTAGCTACCTTATTTGCCTCTGCCCTGCTGCAGCAGACCATTTAGCCCAGGATCCTGTCCCTGAGAATGACTTTAGGGGATGCTATTTAGAAAAAACAAGCAAGTCTGACACTGCCTACAATCCATTCCTCTAATATTTCCCCCAGCATCAGAAAGCATTGTATTAGAGATGCTAGAGGATACATCCCTGCCTAATCCTTTGGTATCCATTTATTGACCTGTTGTACGTGATTTAATCTAATCCTTTTCGAACCTGCTGAAACTGTCTACTTCTACAGGCTCCTTACAGCATGTTCCAGAAGTTCACTGCCTGCTGTGTAAAATACCAGGGCTTTATAGAGTGCCAAGATGCTGCCCTCTGTCTTGTTATAGTGCCCCCATTTTGCTGGTTCTTTTGGCAGCTGCACATTCAGCCAACAATTTCAGAAATCTCTCAACTGACTCTTAAGATATTCCTCTTGTGTTGCAATTGCTTGTTCCAGGCTTGGCACTGTGTGACTATGGGTTAGATTATTTCTACCTGCATGCATCATGTCCCTTAGCAATTCTGAAGCTTGATCTGCCAACTTTCCTCCCCCCCACCACACAGCACTTCATAAGGTCCTGCTGAAGTTACTCACACAGAAGCACACCACATTTGACTTCTGAAACAAGCTTAGCAACTGCACTCTTGGAGATT
>VZTL01005540.1:120-12170 GCA_013400535.1 Scopus umbretta
TGACTCATATTCAACTTGCCATTGACCCAAACCCCCAGATCTCTTTCTGTGGGGCTGCTCTCCAGCCTCTCATCCCTCAGTTTGTACACATACCCAGGACTACCCCATCCCAGGTGAAGAATCCAGTATTTGCTCTTGTTAAATTTCATATGGTTAGTGATTGCCCAGCTCTATAGTCTATCCAGATCTCACTGTAAGGCTTCTCTACACTTGAGGGAGTCCATAGCTCCTCCTAGTTTACTATCATCTGCAAACTTACTGAGGGCGCACTCAATCCCCTCATCCAGATCATTGATAAAGATATTAAACAAGACTGGCCCCAAAACAGAACCCTGGGGAACACTGGTTGTGACGGCCGCTAACTGGATTGAACTCCGTTCACCATAACTCTCTGGACATGGTCATCCAGCCAGTTTTTAACCCAGTGAAGAGTACACCTGTCTAAGCCATGAGCTGCCAGCTTCTCCAGGAGAATGCTGTGGGAGACAGCCCTGGGGAATGTATGCAATGCTAAGTGACTCAGAGAATGAGTAATGTAGCACAGCACAACATAACTGCCTTAGAAAACTGCTTTAAATAATTATTAGCGTGAAGATAAACTATCTCAGTCATTTTGTACTAAAGCAGGACATAGGTGGAGAGATTTGGTGATGTATTATCTAACATAAAGAGAGAAATGCTCCTAGGTACCTGATAGGGAGCTTATAATATTCTGTATAACTTTGACCATAATGATAAAGTATGAGACTCTTTAGATTGCAGCCACATGGAAATGACCATTGATCTAATAGTTGTGATGACAGTGATATTATCACTCTGTGTACCAGAGGAAGGCATGTTCAGCATTTAGAGCAAGGTCAGGAGTCTTGGTAGTAAAAATGCTGGGTCAGCAATAATAGTTATAGTATCCACCATCCTTTTTACAGCTTTATTAGGTTCTACATATGCAATAATTGCAACATGTAAAGCTCTCTTTTTCAGTCATAACTAATTTCTAATTTTGGCTCAAATACTGCATTTTTGTTATAAAAATATTATTTTGTCGAAAGCTAAAATTTATAGAAGAATTTATAGATTAGATTTAGTGTTTACTGTTTTTTTTTTTCATTTTGGCAAATATTTTCAAAAAGAGATTTCTTCCAAGTAATATTATTCCTGACTGAAACTGAAATATTTATTTTGACACTACATGACATACTTTACTACATAATTATTGCATTATGAAAGATTAATTATTTAACATCTTCATATCAGAGTTTTGATTCCAGAAAAAATAAAGTCTATATTGTGGGCTGAGAATACATTTTTGAATGCTCAGGTTATAAAAATGCCATGATTTGACCATATCTATTGGCATTTTAAACACTGTGGACCATTCTAGGCACTGTATGATTATTACAACACTTTGTAAACGGTGGGTTACTGTACTTTCATTAGACTTTAAGTACTTTGATCACCTAGTATTAATAATAAAATTCACATTTTAAGAAAAGAAACCAACAAACCTTTGTGATGATTTATCTTGCTTAGCTCAGGAAGTGATTATTATCTCATATATAGAATGTTGCCTCTGAGAAGCATTTGATAGTACACAAATCCACAGTCAATTGAATAAATTTAAGCTTGTCAAGTCAAGAAGATTAACTATTCTCAGTTTGATTAGTTAAGCTCCGTGTGATGCTCCTACCTGGGTCTAGTAATATACTTAGACTGGGCCACAGGGAAGGAAACTTGCAGAGTAATTAAGTGAAAATTTATTTTCCTTCCCTAAAAATTACATTTACCCTTTTCTATTTTATTATCTTCTGAATCTATTTTCTGGGCTTTTAATATTGTCAAGGGCTTGTTTTCTATTCGCTTATGAGACAAGATTTTTGTTTTGTTATTGATGATAAATTAGCTGTTAACAAAGCTCTGTGTTTGGAATTGTTCCTTACAAAAAAAAAAGGAATTTTCTATATTCAGTGCAGTTAGAATCCTCAGTAACATCAGTGGTGTGTACAGAACAGTTATAATGGGGTGACATCTACATCTGATTTTATGTGGCATCTTTAAAAAAATGTGTCACTTGTCACATCTGTTTGATCGTGCAGACCTACATATATGTCAACAACATGGATGAAGACAAAAGGTTTCAGATTTAGAAATAATTTGTCTTCACAGCCAGACTTGCTTCACTATATGGATATTGTAGTACCTATTTGAATTGTAGTAGAAATGAAATAAGACTAGTACACAGGGTTTTGTGCTGAAAACAATATTTCAGAAGCTTTGAAGTTTTTTACCTTGTTGCACTCTGACCTATTTGCTCTAAACATAACTCAAATTTTCAAAACCGATTTTGGCTCTGGACAGCCACATTTTTAAAGGTACAGAGGGTACTCATTCTCAAAGATGCAGAATTGCACTCCATGAGAATTCTATTTATAGGTACTTCAGTTTTACTGATTTACTTCTTTCAGAGTTCCAGAGTACTTGAAAAATCTTGCTTGAATTAAGTATATAACAGAGAGAGAAGGAGAGTGCAAATAACTCTTGCACGCACAATTAGCAGTTTCCCTTTTCCTGTGTCCCTGTATGACAATATCCTTGGGATGATCCAATGTTCCAACTGAAACATAAGCACTAATTCTCCCTCCTGTCATATATAAGATTATTTTTATTCTTCTGTATTATGTATTTTTTCTTAATATGAGTTGACATATTTATAAAGGGAAATAGCCCTCTGTATAAGCTACCAGCCAGAGAAGGTGAATGTGAGCATCTGTAGCCAAGACCCTTCCCTCAAGCCTCTTATCTTGCTAAAACTAACACAACCCAAATAGGAAAGCATCCTGATTTGCCCTTCAGAATGCTTTTACAACCTTCAGTCTTTTAAACCAACTTCAGAATATCTCTTACATTGTCACTGAGGTAAAAGCCACTGTTCAGGGTTTGCCAGACAAAACATTTAAATTCCTTTTAATCATCCTGGTATACATCTGAATTCATAAGCCCAAGTTAAATGCCAGGGCTCTCCATACATGGTATAAGGGGAGCTAAGTGCCTAAGAATGAAACTGGGAGTTGCTAGCAAGTGTTAACTGCTCACTGGAAGATGCTGAAGTGCTAAGGCATGGCCTTATCCCAATCATGTAAACATTTAGAAGCATACCTCATGATCAGACTTACAGCTGCCATACCTATCCTACAGCTCAGTGTCAAAAGCAGGTCAGACATTTGTTTCAAAAAGAAGACAAAAAAGGGAAGAAGAATCAATTTACCTAGAAAAGAATCCCCCAACTGATACATTACCCAGGAACCAGACCAACCAGAGAGTTGTAGGTTCAAATTCCTATGTATCCCCTGCATAGGAATGAGGGATTGACACAAGTGATTTCTCTCTGCTTTCCTTTCCTAGGAAGTAAAATTACATGTCTGGATTGCCATTTTGACCTCACCTCACAGAATCATTCCCTAGATGATGAGGACGGTGAGTTTAAGAATAGGCTCAAATAGAGCTGCCACAAATAGAAAAGAAACGTAATTCTCTTTGGATATTTTAGACAGTCATGTAAGCTGTTTATTATTATCTAAATAGAGAAAAAGATGGAAACGAGAAAGTAGTCAGCCTAGATTACATGTTTGATGTGTTAAAATTATTCCTGAACAGAACTTCAAGTTTGTGTTCCACATCAAGACTTGGAGTACACTACTGAAACCTGGATTCTGATTTTATAATCTCCTTGTAGCAGCTGCCACTCAGTCTTTCAAATCACACACATCTTTGATGTCAGGCTATTGTTCCATTAAGGTGCAGCTCACTGCTTCTTTCAACTCAATCTCTTTTAATCTTGCAAATCAAATAAAGCTCAGTAATGCAGATAATATGTCAAAAATGTCCTTACCTCATTGACATTCCCAGTGGAAATCTACTTTTGAAATAATTTCTCAGCTAAGTTCAGATATGTTCTGCAAACCATGAAACATCATTGAGAAGTGCTTAGTGCACATCAATAAAAGGTAAAAGATAGCCAACAGGTATCGTAATAATAGTTAACTGCAGGGTTTTTGTGCAGTAGAATTTAGATGTGCTTAAAAATAAAATCAGATTTCGTGTGCATGCTACTATTGCTAAATACCACTTCTTTACAAAAAATAATATCAGATCGTATTTCTAGTGATATATCGGTGGGCAGAACAATAATTGACTAAGCCTGCTAGGAAAGTTTTGATACTGTAAGTAAAGGGCTGTCTTTAAGTGCTGTAGCCTATTATGAGATTTATCCTTGGTGGTAAATATTTTCATTGGCAGTTTGAAGACATAAAAAAGCCATCACCTTGATATAACATCATATGCATATCAGAGGTGCCAGCAGTTTTTTCTAATGTGCTTCTGTGAAGCAAGATTTAGATAGGAGGGACATAACAGCCTCTAACTCACACAGGGGTGTCTAAGATTAGCGGGCCAGGAAGCAAGTGAACACTTGGGAACTCTGCTACCGAATGGTGTTGAAATGGTGCAAATCTTTGTGAAAATCTTTGTGAAAAACACAAAGATTGTGTTTATGCTGTGAAACATTCATGGCATGTTTACATATTTAAAGTGACATACTGAATATAGAGAACGAATATGTAAAAGTCACATAGAAAGTGATAACCAGGATATATTCCTGATATAGTTTTGTTCCTTTATCAATGGAGGAAAAGTAGGCTTGTCAGATACAAGGCTTACACCACCAAATCCTGGTGCAAAATCAGTGTCAGTTGAATACAGATGTCACAGAATCACAGGACCACAGAACGGCTGAGGTTGGAAGGGACCTCTGGAGGTCATTTAGCCCAACATCCCCGATCAAACAGGGCCACCTATAGCCAGTTGTCCAGGATGGTGTCCACATAGCTTTTGATTATCTGCAATGATGTAGACTCCACAACCTCCCTGGGCAACCTGTGGCAGTGCTTGGTCACCTTCACAGTAAAAAAGTATTTCCTAATGTTCAGATGGATAATTATCAGAGATGTGCTGGATTTTCTGTCCCAAGCTGTCCCTCTGTGCAAAGCATGATGGTGTTGGAAGTCTCAGCTGTAACCATACACTCCCTGATCATGATATGCAAGTTTTCATAACCTTTACAGTCACAAGACTGCCTTTCCTTTTTGGGACTGAAATACCTTTATGTTGCATTCTTTAAAAATTTGATGAGAACAGGAAGAAAATAGATTGTGAACTATAGAAACTGGAGAAGAAAAAAAATTCAATAAATCACTTAAGCCATCTTCTTGATAGTATGGGGCTATTAACAACAGTATATTCTTTAGTATTTAGTCATGCCTAATCTTTTGCTGTGTTCAGCATGTATATTTCTGTCATTTACACTAGGAAAGTAGTGAACAATCTGCCCTTTATGACTGTTAGAAATCATCTTCTTGAGACTAGCTAGGATTGTCAAGGAATCAGAGTAGTTACCTATAAGTCTTATTCCCTAAAATTCCTTTTAGAAAATTTTTGTTTTCTTTATGTAACTGAATAGTTTCCACACAACTCCTGTTATATGTGCTGTTCTTGCTGTTAGCTCCTTTTAGTTCATCAAAATTACTGGCCAGTAAAAGCACACTGATGAACCACTGGCCACAACTGGTGGTACACTTGCCCTGGAAAACGTATCTTTAAATTTCTTTCTATATATACACTTTTGGAAGGATGAAATCGCATCCTCCTCCAGCAAAGAAATTCAAGGAGACATGGTGTTTTTATTTCATTCAGTTATTGTTTAAAATCAGCTTGAAATGATAAATATACGTTCAGTGTCCAGTGTTCCATCATCCAGTGGCACATATTGCAGTAAAATGTACTTCTAAGAGGGACACAGAAGAACAAAAGCAGGAGTGAAGGGAGGCTTAGCTCAGTGGTAGTAAATCACTTGTAAGTTGTCTCTGGTGGTGTTGCAGATCTGGAGGTGCAGATATAAATGTGCTGTGTGAAATCTGTTCTTTTGATTTGCAATACAGAAATTTCAGCCATACTATTTGTTATATTTGTGCTCTGAGGTCATGCAGGTATATTAACATATATTAATTCAGGTATGATTGATCAACCTAGGTACAGTTGCTGTAAAAACAGTATTTTGGTTTCCTATCTGTTGTGGTTTAGCCCCAGTAAGCAACTAAACACCACNTGAAATCAGGACACTACCACATCTCTTTTTAGAAGTCAGATGAACTCTGGAAAAAAATTACGTCTTTAATTTTAGATGGACCTATAGACAGAAAATCAGAATTTTAACCACTGTCCAATCCTTTCCTACCTGATATTGTTTTAGGGTGGATTTACCATAAAAATGAAGTATAAAGTGGTTATAGACTATAGATTAGGTAAAGCAGCACTAATCGCACCAGGGAGCAGAGTGCATCTCCAATCACATGCTGTGGTTGTCTCCAGCTTTGTTTCATAAAATGGTGGGTAGGTGAAACTCTCAAGAATTTGTCAGAAGTCTTATTTGGGAACCTGATGACTGTAAGAATCCTTAAATTGCTTTAAGTCTTCTTAAATGGTAGTGTCAGTTAAGAACAACCACAAATCTCAGAAATCCTTTGAAACCATGGGAGTGTCAAAATCTGTGGCCCATGATTGTGAGATTGAAAAGATTCTTACCAAATAGGACACTTAGTTCTCTTTGGTGTGTTCATAAGACATATTTTTGTGTGTGTGTGCACACAAATTGTGTAATTTATGACATTTTATTAATATATGGCAGAAAATCATGGGATTGAAAAATCATTACTGAAGCATTTGTTTTCAGAAATAGTTATTAAAAAGCCTAGAAAACATATGTGAGGAACTTATGACCAGTCGGACTGGCGTTAACTAGACCATGATGCATGTTGGTATACTGCATGTTGGTATAGTTCTAGCTTTCATTTTATTTTTTTTTTCTCTCTATCTGTTTTTAGGTCTCAATTATTAATTTTGTTCCACTTAGCTTTGAAAATGATCATTGTACTTTCATTTTGGTTAGAGTAATATGGCTTTTTTTCCCTCATGCCATTATTGATAACAAGCTATTTGACTCAGACCAAAAAACATATTGTCTCAAAACTAAAAATGAATTCTGTAGAAAATTGGCACTTAAAATTATAAACACATTTCTAGAAAGTTCCTCTGCTAACAAGAGAGCAGACTCATGTGAAAAACAGATGTATTGCCCATGTAGGAAGAATAACAATTTTGATTTAATACATCTGGGAAAATACTGCAAGAAACTACAGTTTTCTAATTACCACTTTTGTTTTGACTGTGCTAAATTCTCCTTTATGTACATTTTCTACAAGAAAGAGATTGAACTGTTGTTGTAAATATTGCAGAATTAGAATTTCAATGTATATGAATTGGTATACACTTAATTTATGATTATGAATGTTTACAATAAAAAATCTTGGATTTATATAAATGGCCAGTCACAAGTGAGGAATTATTTTGCAATTTTGACTACTGACTACAACTATATGTTGTACAGAATCTGGGTGGTAGGCATTGGTAAACAGAAAGAGGGTTAAGTTTGCTCAAATATACTACTCAGAATGATATTTTTTTCCTTTTCTGATGATCAGTCAGTGCTTAAAGATTAGAAAAAAGATAGTGAAATTAGAAAGCATTCTTGTAACGCTTCTTCAGGAGCATTAATCTAATCTGTAAAAAAAGCTTTCTAGCAAATTTCTGATCTACTGCCTTGACTGAGGTCCTAAAGATTAAAAAAAAAAAGGCCAAACAAAACAGAAATAATAATTTTAAATATTGCAAATGAAGCTTGGCTATATACAGATGTTGAAGGCTTTTCCCTTCCTGATAAGGAATACCAATCAACATGCAAAGATGGAGTATCATTTGGAGACCACCTTAATAGTTCCTGCACTTGCATCAATAAAGAGACACAGGTTACAAATGAGGGTAGTGGCTGGGGATATATTTTTCCTAGCTAAAACAAAAAAGAATTTATCTTTGTTTCTGCATAAGATTATCAAGGGTATAGCACTGCATCACTGCAGTTTAATTTTGGTAAATTTATGTTGAAAATAAATAATAAAACAGTGTAGGAAATTGTTATTATGGGCAACAATTATCTTTCATGCTTACTGTATTCTTCTAAAGTCAGATTTGTGATATAACTAAGTGTGAAAGTAGTATGGAATTTTCACATGATGTGTTCCATTAATTTCTTTTCAATTTTTGTGAATCTTGGGATTTCTGATACACATTAGAAATTGGATGCTAAGAAAATAACTGATTGGTTGTACATAATACTGATGTCTTTACTGACACAATATTTGTGGATAGAAGTGATATTTTATTAATGAACGGAAGATGTATATTTTCTGGAAAAAGTATTTAGGATTATTGGTAAATAACTACTTGAAACGTTCTGAATATTATAGACAATCATTATTCCCTGAGTTTCTGTAGTGTCTGGCACAGTGATGAACACTGGGGTTTCCAGGTGCACTACTGGAAAGTGAATAATGAATAACATGTCAGCTATGAAAAGCATTTGAAGAAAATGAGATTTGGTATGAGCAGGTGCAATTGCTATGACTTCCATGCAAATTCATCCAATTATATCAAAAGTTATAGATGATTTACTGTTCCAGTTTTGCTTCAGTTTCATCAGTTAAGCTTTGACTGAGTAGATTTCTGTTATTTTCAACCAGAATTTTTTTTTGTCATGTGTATCATTTTTCACAGATGCTGGTTCCCCTAGAGGATATTTTGTTGAGGGGTCTATTTAGTGAAATTCTCTTTGGAATTTCTGTGGAAATAAACCATCCTCTCTCTTGTGTACATTGTAAATTTTACTTAAGAGTTCTCCAGGAACAGTGACTGAGTTTATGGAAAAGGATACTGGTCCTTCTAGTGCACACTGAGGACAAAGAAGTCCAGAAGAGAGCTGGAGATACTGAAATGATCATCTTTTTCTGTGCTCAACACTAGTATATTTTCATAATCCGTTTGTGCAATTGGCTGCTGGAGGATTGTACCCACCAGACAAAGTCTGGCTCTGAGAACATGATGTTACTACATACAGTTCAACTCTTTTTGATACATATACCTCCAGGGAGTGAATATGGCTATTTCAAGAGCTAGTATTTCAAGGAGGTCACACAAAAGTTGCTTTCAGTTGAGATGCTGTAATTCATAAGCAATAGATTTCAAGGCCAGAAGAGCTGTTATGGCCATTGCAGTCTATGCTACACCAGGCAGACAATTTTGCCTGGTATTCTCTCTAAGAAGTACAGCAGATGTTTTAGGAGCATGTCCAATCTTAAGTACAAGATTTCTAATGATGGAGAAATCACTTCCTTTGACAGATTGTTCTGGTGGTGAATTACTTCTATTTCTGAAACTATGCACAACTTTTTTCAAATCTGAATTTATACAATTGTTTCTAGCCACTGGGTCTGTTCCTTTGTTTCACCCAACCGTGATCATTACATCTGTGCTTTTCAGAACACATCTCTCCATCTTTAAAATTTGTTTTTCTTAGGCAAATGTTATGTCATACACAAACAAGAGTAGGGTGTGTGGAATGGTCTGTTTTTTATTTAGTTTGTCTAGGATGCTTTACCAAGAGCTGTTAATTATGTAGGTAGTGACTGTCAGCCTAATCAGCTGACTTTATGAAGTCTCAGGAAGTTTCTGCATAAACCTAGGGAATTCCCAATATTCCAAGCCTTTCTTTCATAGGTGATTATCAAACAGCATTGGCTAGATCTGGTTTTGTTTCCATGTTGAACATCAATTAAATGGCACATGTAAACATCTTCAATGCTTCTCCTAGGTTTTGATGAACCAAACTTATTTCATTAAATAGAAAATGGCTGGGGAATTTTATGTTGATCGATGTAAAGATTAGCATACGTTCCCTCAGTAACTGGTGAAGAACATTTTATGAATCAGATTACCTACATGGAGTTTATGCAAGAAGGTATAACTGTCAGTGATTTGCTCATGGTATCTCCTCTTATTTATATAAGAAACAGCTTGAGTGTAGAGAGTCATTTCACTATAACCTCCATAATTGTGGAGATTTCAAGTAGCTGGCAGCAGAGCCTGCAGATGAGTATCCAAAAGGCATATTCTACCTGGACTTTTGTAAAGCATTTGACATTATTCTGCACAACATTCTTGTCTCTAAATTGGAGAGACATGGATTTGATGGATGGACCACTCAGTGGATAAGGAATTGACTGAATGGTCACACTCAAAGAGTTGCGGTCAATGGCTCAATGTCCAAATGGAGACCAGTGACGAGTGGCATTCCTCAAGGATAGGTATTGGGACCGCTGCTGTTTGACATATTTGTCGGCAACATGGACAGTTGGATTGAGTGCATCCTCAGCAAGTTTGCTGATGACACCAAGCTGTGTGGTGCAGTCGACATGCTGGAAGGAAGAGATGCCATCCAGAGGAACGTTGACAGGCTTGAGAGGTGGGCCTGTGCAAACCTCATGAGGTTCAACAAGGCGAAGTGTAAGGTCTTGCACATAGGTCAGGGCAATCCCAGTACAAATACAGGCTGGGCGGACAATGGATTGACAGCAGCCCTGCAGAGAAGGACTTAGGGGTGTTGGCTGATGAGAAGCTCAACATGAGTCAACAATGTGCACTTGCAGCCCAGAAAGCCAATCGTATCCTGGGCTGCATCAAAAGAAACATGACCAGGAGATTGAGGGAGGTGATTCTCCCCCTCTACTTTGCTCTCAGGAGATCCCACCTGGACTACTGCATCCAGCTCTGGGGCTTCCAACATAAGAAAGACATGAGCGTGTTGGATTGAGTCCAGAGGAGTGCCACGAAGATGATCAGAGGGATGGAGCACCTCTGCTATGAAGACAGGCTGAGACAGTTGGGGTTGTTCAGCCTGGAGAAGAGAAGGCTCCAGTGAGACCCTATAGCAGCCTTCTAGTACCTGAAGGGGGCCTACAAGAAAGCTGGAGAGGGACTTATTCTTGTATTTTCATACAAATTCAACTTTCTAATGTGTTCTAACAATTGCAAATAAGTGTGTGATTGGGTGTGCAGGTACTGAGGGCCATATAATGAGGGATACCCTTGGGACTTTATTGATGCTTTCACTGAAGAATGAAAAGATTAATTGTGATGTCAACAAGGCTGTCACTGAATGGTGATGAAAAATGACCAGAATGATGTTTGGTTCTCAGACTGCTTTTCCCATTGTTTCTCTAGGAAGTCAGCACTCTAATTAATATGATTTAGTTAGAACATAATCTGAGGTATTCATCAAAAAGGAAATGTACAAATAAAGACCCATTGCAATTAAGAGACTACAACTAATGGATTTACTAGGAGTTCAGCCATCTATTTTTGTCCATGGGAGAAAAGAAAGAATTTTCAGCACAGATTCTGTGATTTCAGTCTGTGAAGTATGAAGGAACAGATCTTTAAAATCAGATATGACTAGATCAATATGTGGCTGACAAAAGAAATACACTTGATGCATTATTGATTGGGGAAATAATCTCATGTTGGAAATTCCTGACCACCCTACGAGGCAGTCATGTCAACTTACAGGGACAGGTCCCTCATTCTTCATCATGTTCTTTGGTCTATAGAATTTTGTTAATTAGTGAGACCCTGCTTATAATCCAGAGTAAGTGCAGGGAGAGCAAAGTTCTTGTCAGTATTTTTGCAGGTTAAACTATGGGCTGCTGGGTAAGTCTTCAACATAAGATAAATGCAATTAAACTGCTTAGCAGAACTCTTCAGTCAGCCTTCTAATAGACTAGTGACAGCAAGTCTTTAGTAGGCACGAAATTATTCAACAGTCAGAGAGGCAAGGACAGGGAGACAAGAAAGGAAGGATGCAGAAGGGTATAGCATTTTCCTCCAACATAGCAGTGCTCAGGTTGGCATGGAGTCTTGCCCTTAGGTTGCCATTTGCTGTCCTTCACAGGCCTTTCTCCTCTGTCTTAGGCTGGTTCACCTCAGAGCTGGCTTGTGCCTTTTTTGAGATACAGCTCAACACTTACAATAATAAATATTGGCTTTTTAAGTCA
>VZTL01005541.1:1313-52893 GCA_013400535.1 Scopus umbretta
CAAAAGTATTAAGGCCCAGACCACAGAAATTGTCATTAGATACATAAGCATCTCTGAAGCCTAATTAACTTTACCATTATTAATGCTTGTAACTAGCTGCATTGAGATTCCTGGAACATTCATAGGTGATTCTCTTCGATCTGTGCTGTTGATTTGGTAGTATTCTGATAACACAAGAGACTGCAATCCTAGCAGAAGATAGCAAGTAGACTGCTATTAAGACAAAATTCAGTCTCGTGTGATCTGGAATGTCCCAATAGTACTGCTTTGCATAAAAAGTAATGTCAATAGAGTGTTCTAATGTATGTTGATAGGGAAAAAATCTGCATTTAAGGGGAACGAAATCTTCTACTATTTAAAATTCTTCTGCTTTCCTTTGACATTTCCACTAGAAAATGCTGTCATGATGACATTTTTTTCACAAAAAGATAAGCCATTGTGAATTGCAGAAACGTTGCATTTCAAGTACTTTCCAGTTTGTTTTTCCCAAGTTATACTGGACTGATATGTGATCTTTTGGCAAATCAGTATTGTGATGAAAGCACAATCAGTTTCTGAGTAATTGCAAAATTTTGGCTTCAAGAGATGCTTATCCTGAATGCCAGCTGATGCGGTACTTTCTCACTAAATGGCAGTAAACAGTATTCCTGAATGAGCTGCGCCTGTTGTTCAGAAATCATTTAGAGCGATCATATCTGAAGGAGGTGCACTGCACTGGGGCCTGATCTTTTCCTATCCATCAAGGCATAATGTGGGCTTCTGATCAAGGCAGTTGCTGCTGCCACTTGCTTTTGGAAAGCTTCTTAAAAATACAATTCTCCACATGCAAAAACATAATATAGAATGCCAGATACATGTATGCAGCACAGTAACTAATATTCAGTCAGTTTCTGAGGTACCCTGTAGAGTTGCATAGACCTTCCCAAAATTCCCATCGGTGCAAAAACACCAGCACTGATGAGCACCTCTGAGCTTGTTCATTCTTACTGTGCCATAATCTAGGATGCAGCTGCCTCAGCCAGCTCCAATCATCCCCTGCTTGAGACCTTCCCAAGCAAAATAAGTAACCTTGTGATCTTCATCTTTCTGTCCCTTCTAAAAATTGGAGGTCACCTATGTTTTTAGAGATCAAATGCCCATTTGTTACAACATCATGAATTCAAGGCTACCATTTCAGATCTCACTACTGCTTGCAAGTGTGTGTGTGTGTGTGTGTGTGTGTGTGTGTATAGATCATCTGCTTTGCTTTCATGTAGGAGTGGATGGTTCCAGGACCTCAGTTCTTAAAGGTTTGTTTTACCTCATCTGTTTCTTTGTAGATGTGCCAGGCTTTGGTGTCATCAGTTTCTAACGCTGCAGGCATTCTTACTTCTTCAGATTTTTGCTGAAGGAAATCTTTGTAGCTGACAAACCACTCATCTTCTGTACAATCCTGTAATTTAACAATGCTAAATGCAGGTCATAGTTAACCTCCTTACTCTTTTCCAGTGGGTGGTTTCTTATTTTGATATTGCTTTCTACCAAGTAGTTGTACTGAGTATAAATCCGGACTAGCAGTAAAATGTCTCATACTGTGCTTCACCACAGACTGCTTAAACTCAGATCCCCTAAACAGCGGTGCTGTGTTAGCCATGAGCTATGCCAGGTGACTAGATCTAGCAGAAATGGATATGCTCACCTTTACGACTGTCTAGTACAGCTGTCTGTGGAATAAATACCTAATTTCTCTGACATAAAGAAATATATGCCAGACTGCATCAGCTGACCAACTGTTCCCATGCCATGGGAGTTTTCACTTGACTGGCCTGTGCTTTCAGTATATGTGACAAGCCTTAACAAGTTCCCTTTCCCTTGGAAGATATCCTCAAACTCTTTTTCAATTGTTTTGATCTTCTGCCTCGTTGGTGAGTTACCTCTTTAATGAGACGAAGGGAGTGGCATGCTTTTATTCGTGGATAATTTTTTTCCCTTGGTGTGATTATAAATTGTACTTCTTCCAATTTGCTAATTGCCCACGAGTTTAGTCACAACTCTAATAGGAATTAGCTCACCACAGTAAATCCTGGGCTTCACCTGTTTATGGTCAATTGCCTATGGTTTTACTTTCTATGCTAACATGCCTGCTCCTGGCAACATTTCAGCTTGCACTAACATCTATGGTCAAGGCACAGGCATTTCGTTTGCTTTTGAGATGAGAGTGCTTTAATCCTCTGCAGCAGTGCTCACCGGTCCCATGAAGAGTCATCTAAGGACATGGTGCCATTGTCCTCTTTGTCCAGGCTGGGGAAGCTCTTGGAAAGTGATAGACATTACTGTGGTTCTTGAAGGTTTTTCCAAATACCAGCCATTGTCCTGACTTGTGGTGTTTGTAGATCTGTGTGCTGCTTTATGAGGACAGCAGCTACATGCTCAGTGTGCCATTCTGCTGCCAGTCTGCTTTCTTGTAACAGCCTACATTCTCTGTGGTGTGATAGCACTCTCTGTCTTATGTAGGTTTTAGTCTGAATTAGATAACTTCCTTTGGCTGGCAAATTTTAATTGCATTTCCAAAAAAATAACTCTGCCTCCTCCAGTAGATTTTGACTGCTTTGTCTCAGGTTCCAGCCATGTTTGCTTTCTTCCTAGAGACTCAGCTCCTCAAAATCAAGGAGCTTGGCTCTTCAGTCCCCTGACAACCACAAACTCTGCTGCATTTTTGCCTGGTTATTGTACTGTTTAACGACATATGTTTCACATGTTTAGTTTTTATGTGGAAGCCAATATTATTCAAATTCCTGTGATATAGTGTCCTGGTGAGCCTCAGATGTCAGGCTTAGTTCAAAACTATTAGAAGCATCCAGTACTTCAGCACTAGCTATTGTCAAAAATAAAGCCACCTCTGACTGTCATAGAAGCATTCAGCTGAAGAGTCACTTGGCATCATTTCCCAAAATCACTGAGGGCCACATACTAGCAGTGGAGGCCAGAAGGACACAGAGTATCCATGAACCCATGCACAATCACTGCAGACCACTCCCCAGCACCTTAGAGCAAACCAGGCTCGTTCTTTTCCTTGGCCCCCGGTGTCTGCTGACAGACAACAAAGCCCTGTTTAAACTTTCTCCGGTTACCCTCCATACTCCCACAGAACAGCAGCTCCTGTAAGGTGAGGCTTTCAGTGACTCCATTTTTCCAGTCAGAGCATTTTCTTAGCTTTTTTTACCTATAGGCACCAGGGTGTTGCTCAAAATCAATTTCATTCAAGGGCTGGGATTCACCTAACCAAATGCAGATGTGTATCCTCTAGATGTGTATTATACAGCTGTGTGTATTTGACGTGGTCACCAGCACTGTCTTTGTCATCAGTGGGGAGAAATACAGACATTACTGGGGAGCAGCTATTCTCAGCCTGAGGTACAAGTCTCACGTAGTTCAGACAATTCAGACTCTGAAACACCTAATTTCTCTCCACTGATTGTAAAGTTTGTCAAGACTGGCTGCTGCAGATGTAAAAATGAAATTCATAGGTGTCTAATGTTAGGTGAGAAGCATCTCACTGAAGGAGTGTGACAGTCAGTCTCTCATTCCCAACTCTTCAGCAGCAAGTAATATATACCGGGGCACAGGAGTGGGATCTATTCTGGCATGCCTTATGCAGGGCACAGCCTTTCTGAGAGCCACTGCTCCCCTCCGGAATGGTACCTGCTCCCCAAAATGAGAGGCTAACATGGAAGTCTGTAGGCACAATGATAATATTAAAATGGGGCACCAGCCTTCATTTTATAAGGTCTTCAACCTTTGATCATGGAAGAAAAGCAGAATGGAACACAAACAGTTTCTCAGGAGCAGCTGCTGGAAGGATGCAGCCACCAGGTTCCAGTTTGCCAAATTTCTGCCTCAAAGTGCAATCTTAGACATAACGCTGGATGCGTCAAATATTGCTGACATTTTCCTGACATTCCTCACAGACAAAAAAGTGCATAAAATCGCCCCAGTGAAAATCAAAGCAGGGTTTGTGTTGTGCTGGTGGCTGTGTCATCAGGAAGAGAGTGTTGTGCCTTTTCAGCTCTGTAGACAAAAGCCAGGGGTCTGCCAAATTTTCTAGTTTCACTTTAACTGTGGGAAAAGAGTTGCAGAAGAGACCCCAAGATAGTAAAGGCTGATCTACATACAAAATGTGCACCAGGAAGACTTGCAGTTGTTCAGCGTGTGCTCTAGGCTGACCAGGAGATATATAAGCCTTCTAGCACAGCCCCGAGCTCCAGCACATACATTCTCATTAGCAGGGGCAGCTGCCTCAGGCTCAGTACTCCACTGTCAGGATGGTGATGTTACTGTGATCTGGGAGGAGTGTAGCGCGCAGACATGCGGCTGCACTTGCATCATGTGTTGCAAGAGTGGTAACCACAAGAGCTGTTGCCTTTTGACCTTCCCTGTGAATCTGTGCTGACCAGGGCTACATGGTCCTCGGGTGGTTTGTGGCCCCTGCTGAATAATCTCTTGTTTGCTTGTGAACGCCATCCCCATTGATCAGTTTCCAGCTGGCTTATATTGATTTAGTTTAATTCAATGCAAGTGTTTTGCATGTAGAAAAGGCTCCGTGAATGTTCCCATGAGGTCTAAATCAGTTCCTCTCTCTCTCTTGCTCTTTAAATCCTATTGTCACTCATGTGTAGCTTTCCTACACTCAGTACATGCCTATTCCTGGGGGGAACAATTGCCAGGGGCTTAATTTTAGAGAGGAATGCTCACCCTGCTGTCTGGGAATGAAGCCTGGCGTAGCCAACTTCAAAGACTAGACAGATTTGTTGTTGAGCTTAAAAGACATCTTCCCCTTGACTGGGATTTGCTATTGTATCTCTTATGCCTTCATCTTCCCTTTCAGTGCATGGGAGGGCTCAGGTGCTTTCCAGACCCCTTCCCTCTTTGGACCCTTTCAAATGCACATATTAGGTGCTAGCAAATTCTCAGCTCTGACTCTTGCCCACTGAACATCATTGAGCTGACTGAGGATGTGGTGGACTTGGCAGGATCTGTGCTTAAAGAATCCGTCGCTGGCTTTTCTGTTTACACAGAGCCCTGGCACTCAGCACACTCCTAAAAGAAGGGTTATTTTTAATTCTAATAAACTAGTGCAGAAGGAGAGAGTTCTTTGCCTTCTTGCTTCACTTCACATCACAATTTTAGTCCTAACGAAGGACTTCACACCAAATATAATAAAGGGCTGAACTATTTTTCCTGTGTGCCTGTTGGTTTTCTGACAGACATATGTGTTTGTTTATTTTTAGATTATAAAATGCAATTATCGTGTTCTCTGAAGTACACATGTAAAATTAAAAACATGTTGAGTCAACTTGCTGCTTAATTTATGTTAATTAAACTATTCAATAGGAAGGATGTTCCTGGTTAGGTTGCTTCAGAGGGATCTGGATTTTATTCTTGGCTCTGCCACAGATTGCCTGTTTGATTCACGGCAGGTCACTTAATCTCCCGGTATTTCAGTTCTTCATTCCCAAAATGAAATAATTCTCCTTCATCTTGTCTGTTTTGACTGTAAAAGCTGGAAGCACGTTTATTTTGCGCAGCATTCAGCGTAGTATAGCCTGTTTCATTTTTAATTGTATATATTGATAATAGGTCATCTTGTCTCCAAGAAAAAAAACACCTCTGCAAGTCCTTCCCAATGCACAAATTTGCAAACAAATACACTTTCCACCACACCCAGACAGGCAATAAGTCAGAGCTCTGTCAGATCATGCTCAAAAATGAGTTTTCATCAGTGGAAATATGCTGATCTCAGGTTTCCAAACCCTGGGCTTTTATTCTGGAAATCAAGAACTCCTCTTCAAGAAGAGCTTAGTTCTTTCACTGCATCCTTAAACTTCATCTAAGCTAAGGAGTTTGTGAAATTTCACGGGGAGTTTTACTACAGATCAGGTCCAGGCCTGTGAGTTAGGTAAGACAGAAACTCTGGCTTGAGCACACTTGGCCGGCACGCCTGGGAAAACCCAGTGTCATGTGAATGGCTGAAGGACCTGCTTCGCTGTGATGGTTTCTCACATTTCTGTCAAATAATCAGTCTCAGAATAGGCTCCATCAGGCTAGCAGGATCTAACCCTGATTGGTCTGGTAACTACTTAGGAGCAGTGATGATTTTCTATCACAACTTGATGTATGGTCATTTGTGCTGACCATCTTCCCAGTACACGCACACATGTCTGCTTTCACAGCAGCATGTCTGCTTATTCACTGGTCTGTTTTGCCTGGATGTTTGCCTTATGGTTTTGTACAATGCCGAGTACATCGAAGACCTCAGCCGTTAGCTGGCAGCACTGGAGCAGCAGTTATCAGAGGAGGTGCCCTCTGTTTTCAGTCAGTGCTGGTTTGAGATAAATCATTTCCTCAAACCGATCAGCTCTATTGAATCCTAGATTTAACCCATTATTTCTCCAAACCTGGGAACTGAGGCTGTAGTTGCAGTAAAGAGGGTGAGCAGGAGCTAATGCAAGATGGGATTATGCTGTCACTTTATTTCCTGACAGCACTCAGACAGGGTGCTTTTCAATGCCATCTACGGTCAGGATAAAGCCCCTCATTATAAAAGGCCAGGGCATCCGTGGGGCTTCCTCCCTTCCTGCTGCCTGTGTCTGCCCCAGAGCAGTGTAAAGACCAGGTCAGCCCTACAATTTTTCTACCTGCACAAAGTCCCAATGTAGGCACACTTCCGTCAGCCTAAAACTCCTTTCTTCACTTAACATACATTGCACCATCCTTTGCAAATGTAACTAAGACACATCTAACATGAGGTTCACTATGTGGGCTCAGGGCGCCAATCCCTTGCCTCACCAGCTGGGCCTGGGCTGTCACGTCACAGAAGAGGAAGATTCCCAGCCTTGCACTGCTGCCAACACACATGCCAATTTTGGGCCCCAAATGGTCTTCCACTAAATGACACACTTCCCATAGCCAACCTGGCAGCAAGGCCCATGCCCCAAGCATGACCCAAAGGGCCGAAGTACCCATTCCCCTCTGGCTTGTCTGATCGTGTTCACAGGGAGGAATTGGTGAGGATAACAGTAGCACTAAGCTTTCTTAATGTCGTCTGGAGTCAGTATAAACCCCACTCATTGTAAAACGTTCGTGCACAGTTTAAATCTGCCCTGTTCATTGCTGGATACATTTGCCCAACAGCATTGTAAGCTGCATGATGTAACTCATCCTGCTCATGAATAACATGGTCATGCAGTAGACCTCTTTTGCTGGCTGTCCCTTGAGAGAAAAGTTCTGGCTACCAGCTGACACTCCCAAGACAGATCAGACTAATGAGCCTGAAACAGAGGTCACTGAAGTTCAGAGCTGGTTCAGTTTGCACCTGGGTATTTAATTCTTCACGTCTCTGGTTCCTGTCAATAAGCTGTAAGCAAAGGAGAGTGGTCAGGAAATGGGAGCATTAGGAACCAAGGATCAGGGTGTCCATGGGCATCTGCTTCTGGTAACATTCATACTGAATTAAAGCAAATAAGCCTTTGCTTCACCCCATTTTAGCCAGTTCCCTTGCAATTCACACCTATGCCATGCAGCCATTTCCATTTTCATTTCTTCCTTCCAATTCACTGAAAAATTCTCCCTCACTCTTTCCATAAACTCAGCAACCTGTCTTCTGTTGAAGTTACAAGTCAGATGTTAGTTTAGCCAGTGATTAATACAGCTCTTGAAAAGGTCAGCTTTGAATCTCACTGCCAAGTTCACCCACCTTTCTGGGCAACTCCTTATACCTCTTCTTTTCCTTTCATAACATATTTACAGTTGAAAATAATTAAAACTGATAACGCTACGTTATATCTTGAAAGCAGATTAATTGTAATCTTGCTCTTGGGTGTTGGGAAACATTTTGAGGCTGTGCTTGGAGAAGAAGGACCTGTTTAATCCACCTCTCTCACGGATTGCTTGCAGCTCTGAAGATCTGATCTCTAGCTGTGTATCTAGCCCTGTATACCACCTAACCACCTCTTGAAACAGCCCGGTGAATCTGAGGAAGTGAATTAAATATAATTATTGTCATCTATTGGTGGGGGCACAGAGGATCACATCAAATTTTACACACAAACTAAAGGATCGTCATTCTCCCTCACTCCCAAGCCAGGGCAGTCTTTGTAAGCTTGGACAAGTAGTCTCACCACATTAAAGATTAAAGATGGGTTTGTCGCGTACTGCACAGCTTAGGTTGACTTGGTTCTGTCTGGGCTTCTAGGTGTGCAGCGTCACCAAGGAAGAAGCTCTGCTCTGCATCAACAAATGCAAAGTAACCCTTTTGGTAGGTAATATTTTAGGGAATTTGACCTTGAAGCCTCTCACATGGAGAAATACAGTTAGGAGCATGAAGATTTTGCCTGTGAGTGTTTTTGTTTTCTTGTTCCTTTTGAAGTAAAAGAGGAAATGTGGGAACCATTTCTAAATTACCCATGCACCAGAGTGACGGAAGAAACCCAGAAACAGATAAAGACCAACAGCTGGAACATATTGTGGTACAAGGAAGCAATTAGCTTATGGCATAAAAGAATGAAATCACATATAGAAATTATTTGTGTCTCCTAGCATTACCTTGGCAACCCAGAAACTTTGGGGCAAACGAAGCCCATGGTCCCAGACCAGTGCTGGTGTGGTACGGAGATGTGCCAGCCTAGAGGGAAGAGTCGTTTTCCTAAATGGTCTTGGCTGAGACCTTGCAGACATGTGGGAAGAGACAAGAGGGAAGAAGGGGTCAGCTGCTTCCCCTCTCTCTGAGCTTTTCCAGCAGTGCTCCAAGTTCCCGGAAGAGCTTGCTTCTCCCTGCTGCAGGGATGCCTCATGGCAGCTTCAGTCCATGTCTCCCTGGGACCTTGCATCATAAGCTGGGTGACCGACCGCAACCTCTCAGCTGTCCTCCTACTCTCGGTCAGCCTCAACTTTGGGCACAAAAGGCCATCCTCACAGGATTGCTTAAAAGTTGCGTCATTAAGTAATAAAACAGTGAAAATACCTCGGGGTGGGAGAGGAATTTGAGATAAACATTCTTTACCAGACATTGCAAAAGAAACCATGGCCTCATTGAAATGAATGAGCTAACTCCCATTGCCTTCTGTGCGGCCAGGGCTTTAGTCTTTACATGTGAGATGCCATGCTGCCATAGTGATGAGCTTAGGATAGCATTAACCGCATGAAGTCAGACAGCTGGATTGATGGATGTAATCAAATTTCCTGCCCCGGTTACAGTTTTACCATCCAAAGCCTCAATTTAATCAGTGTTCGTACTCATAGTGGGATTTGTTTCAGGAGGGACCCCATTTAACACTCCCAGTTTCAGAGAGCGGGTTAATCCTTTCATGGGGCAGGGTTTGCATATCATGCCTCATAAACTCCCTACGTGAGGGTTGAGGAAGAAAGGACAGGACTTGTCATAAGTGCTCCGCAAGCGTGTTTTCACAGCAGGCACAGAGATACCCAACCAGATGGCTTCACCCCATTAACTTCTCACAGGCGGAGACCAAGGTCCAAAAACACACAGCAGCCAGATCTATGTATGCTAACCCCCATCTCCCTCCCTAGAAAGGCCTGGGAACAGAAACACCTGAGTTGTCACTGCATAAGCCATCTATGTGTGGCTTTGTTGCCACATTCATCCAGCTCTACATTTCCCAGCTCCAAACTGGTGAGCCTGCATCATGACGTGCTTCATGAGCCTGTTGGCCCAGAGGACCTCCATGCAGTGTCCCACAGTGTGGAACGGACGTGCCAGCTCCGGTCCCACTGAGGTTACGGAAAAATTCACTGTGTACAAAGGGTCACAGCAGTGTTCGTGCTTTTGGGAACCCCTCCCACCAAGGACTATCACTAGCCCTGTGTGGTGCAGGATCAGTTTAAAATAACTTCGCTTGAGCACTCCATGGAAATCCCCTGCCAGTCACCCTCCTCACGTGCTTTTTTGTTCTGAGAATCAACAGGCCTCAAAGAGCGGTCTCAGAAGAGGCCACATCTGTACAGAGTTTGCTTTCATCCCCACAAGGGTTCCCAAACAATGCCAGTGCTAGCCGGAGGTTTGCTGAATGGTATGAGAACCAAAGGCTTTCTTTGCTTTCTGTTCATCCATTAAAACCTTGTGAGTCAAAATTAAGAGGACAGGAGTGGGAGCTTTTGGAGGCTGTGGTTTCTCACAAATGCCTAAAGCTAAGTACTAATGAGAAAGTTAAAAAAAAAGTCTGCAACCCATCACCACAGCAATGCCACAATTAGAGACAAATCCAGTGTGCACTGCTTTATATTTATGATGCAGACAAACTAACTTAGCTAATGAGGGCTGTCTACAAAATGCATATGAAATAGTACTCTGTCCTCAAGGTCCAGTATCGGAGATTCTTGCTGCTGAAGTCCAAAAGTGCTCAGACACAGTCTGGACACCTGCTACTCTCTGAGTATGGAATTCACTGAACCACCTCTGCATGGGAAGTTTTGAACATTTTCTTCATTGTCCCCCCCACAACTGATGGGAGAAAACCCATCAGTTGAGAAGCCTGCAAGGAAAAGTGTATATAAAACTCTCTTTGATTTCATAATTTAAGAAACAAAACCAAGAAAAAGTGAAAAGCCCAGTTGGCTCCTCTGACTTGAAACTAAGTTTTATCTTACAGGTTTTGAGTAGTCCTAAACAGATTGAGGTATGAGCTAGCTTCTTTGAGAGAGCAAACATGTTTTCTTTGTCAGTGCAAAGATTTTTGTTCCTGTTGTTTAAAAGGAGCTCCCACTCCCCTGAAGTTTGGTCTATATATTTTTTTGATAGCAACTGTTTGTGCAGCACAAAAGCTGAGCAGAGAAGTTGAGTTGCTGCATTTCTGAGGTGCTGGCACTACCTTCATGAGAAATAAAGCCAGGACCTCTCTAAAAGACTTCAGCAACCAGTTTTGGAAAATTATTTAATGGCATGAAGTCTGATGGGAAGAAAAGAGGTAGAATTGTAATAAGGAAACAAGTACCCTTCTTTCCAGACTACTTTCAGACTTTGCCTGTGAGTGAGCACAATGCTTGTGCAGTGATGGAAGGAAGTGCATTTGGTGACAACAGGTAGCGTAGGCGAGTGGTGCCTCTGCTCCTCTTGCCTCACCCCCTGTGCCTGGCACTACCCCCAGCCAGACTGCCAGGTGTGAGCTCCCCTGGTGAGCCCAATGCCCTTCTTTTGGGCACATGCCCATTTACCTCCATGCGGGTTTCTGCCCACATTCCAAAATCCTACCTGGATCCCATGACAGCCTCAGTAATGTGCCTGGGAAAGAAACAAATACCTTTCTGTACTGGGCGTGGACCAGCTCACTCATATTTGTCTCATTTATCCCAGAGAAGGGGAGATATTGCCTCACAGATGAAATCAGCCTAGGTCTCCACCTCTTTTTCCAGTAAAGGGCGAACCCTTTCTCTCTAGACAAAACAGAAGAAGTGGGCTCACAGAGACCACAGCATCCTTTGCTGCTCCAGGCTTGCCCAAGCTAAAGAAGAGGGTCTATGTGTTACTCCAAAAGGAATTTCTCTGCTTCCTGCTGCTTGCCATTCCTGGCCGCTGCAGCCTGCGGTACATCAATGTGTGTGCTCAGCAGGGAAAAAATGCCGCTGACTGAGGCGGTGGTTGCAAGATGAAAAAGGCTGATCCACACAGTGGTTTCTTCTGTCTTCCTCTGAATGCGTTCACTTCAGGAGCCCCTTTCTCATTACAGATGGGAAAGATGTAAACAGAAGCCAGGCCCAGCTGAAAATAACTCTGCCTATGTCCTGTGTGGAGCCTGCTTGACTCCCCTACTGGTTTTGACTCTTAATGGAAAACTAGGTTGTCCCTCAGCACTGAGGTTGCAGACAAAGTTGGCGTCTAGGATAGTCACACACGACACCCACTGAATACATTTCTTCCACTTCATTGGAAGCTCTAATGGCTTCAGCAAACAGGTGGAGCAGGATCGTATCTTATCTCATGGAGTAAGCCACAAGGGGGAGACAAATACCCATGTGGTGTCGCTGTGGGCTCATGCCCTTAAAGCCAAGGTAGGAAAAGGTTTTCCTCAGCTCTTAAGAGCACATTTCAAAGTTTCAGATTATTTCCCTAACCCAAAGTCAAAATCTCAAAAAGCCTCAAGAATGAAACATGGAGAAATAAAAATCTTGTCAGAAAAACTTCCTTTTTACAGTTTGGAAGCATTTCATTTCCTCTTTGGATTAAAATAAAAAAGTGAATTAGTACTCATTCACAGAATCATTGAAACATGACACTTTCAGCTTTGAAAATATGAAGTTTGCACTTTGGTACCTCATTGTCTTCCCCAAGCAACTGCTGAATTTGGAGAGATGGTGAAATAGAGCCTTTCCTACAGTTTTTGGCTCCTACCAAAAACATGTAATTTGAAAGTTCCTAAGAAATCTAAAGAGACACAGAGCTAATTCAATCATAGGATACAATGGCTGCCTTTCATTTCCTCAGTGTCTCTGACACGAGGCAAAAATTAGTCTGGATAAACATAGAAGATTTTTATCTGGAGAAAGAAACTTGAAACTGTGAAGCACAAGAGCAAGGATGTAGGAAGAACAAGGCTCATACTTGGCTCCCACCTGCTCTAGGAGCCTACAAAAGATGCCACAGCAACCTCAGGGTTCAGAATTGCTGCTACCAGTGTTCAACTCCATGTGCAGCCCATGAAGAAGGTAGGTCCATGGAATAGGGCTTTGGAGACACTTACACCCCACATTTGTGTCCAAGAGCACAAAAGCAGGAGATGTGTATGTCATGCTAGGCCACATTAGTGAAGTATTTGAATTCTTGCATGAGCCTAAGGGCTCAAAATGCTGAAAATAAGATCTGGCTGTAAAATAGGACAAACTGGGCCCATAGCATAAACGTTTCTCATGTGAGGGAATACCTGACTTTCCAGGTCAGCAGACAAAAGAAATGTGGTGTAAATATCTGTGGCTGCTGTAGGTGAAAAATGCACCCACTATAAATGCAGCCTGAAAAAGGTAGTCAGTGGAAATTATCATATGTGAGTGATATGACATATGGCCGCATGTGATAGACCATTCATCTGTACAACCGAAATAAAACACTAATGTGAAAGCGTACAAAGATAGGGCATAATATGAGATAAAAACTACTCTCCTGCTCAACCCTGTGAGACAGACCGAGGCTACATTAACAGTAGCAAACCATATAGTGCCAGGCCCATTGTCTGGCAACGCTGGCATGGTCCAACCCCAGCCATGCTATCAAACTCTCTTAGCCACCAAAGTACCCTATGGGATATGGCTGCAAACTTATGCTGGTTTCCACGTTGTGCTTGGGAATTGTTGGGGAGGAGGCTATTTGGCTTGAGCCAGAACATGCCAAAGATCCATCTAACAATTTAACAGTATAGACAATGCAGGGACATTGTCCTTGCTATGGCATTGCTCTATTTACTAGATAGACGTAGCCTGAGATGCCAGCTGCAGGGTGACACTTCCCATGTTCCTCGTTCTTCTTTATGTCCAAAGTCCCTTATGCTCTGGAGCTGTGTTTTTTAAAAAGAATAGAAATAAAAAAGGGATCTTTCAAAAAAATCCAGCTGTGACTGCCTTGTTCTCTGTGCTATTTCTACAGCTCTGAGTGCTGAAGAATAGCAAGAAGGAAAGAGGCGGTGATCCATTGCCCAACAGCTTTCAAGAGCCCAGAGGGTATTTCACATGTTTCAATGGATCATGGCATCCCATTCCCTGTACCAGGCAGCATCCATGGCTCATTGCTTGTTGCCCTCTTCCTGCCAGCATCTGACATGGCAATGTCAGCTAAGGCCACACAGGGTCATTGGCACAGTTACAACAGCATGAGACTTACAACAAAACATCAGAGCCATTTCTGTGTCAGGCAGAGTACTTCTCGATGGATGTACTAATAAGCCCAGGGCCCGCTTGTCATCTTACGCTGACATAACTGCACCACTCTCAAATGTGCTACAGAAGGTTGTGAAATCACGACCAAGCCCTTGGAGTTGTGTGTGATTCTCCCAAGCTTTGCAGTTGGGGCACATGGCTTCACTGTCTAAAAGCTGGGATGAGAGCCATATTCATTTTGCCCTTTGGAGACAGGAAAGCACCTGCAGCAGACTGAATGGTAAGGTTAGAGACCAGCAGTAACTGGGGTATGATGGGCTTCAGTGAGACCTAATAACTCCTGCGGTGCCTGTTGCTGAAGGTTGTTTTCCACTGTGAAGTTCAGGGAAGTTTTGTTCTCTCCAAAGAAACCTTATGCTGCTCATTTTGAAATCAGTGAGAATTCAGAATTTGCCCCCAAAAAGGGAGAGTCAAGCTGAGTGAAGAGAGCTCTGTGAGCCAACGTCTCGTGAACCTTAGGAGTTCTTGGAAGAGAAATGGCTTTGAAGACTCCAGCATAACTTCATAAAGCATTTTTTCCTCTCTGTCTCCTTCCTGTATCTTCTGTCACAGCTTAGGCGCTACAGTTTTTCCAAAAGTAATCCATCAAAAGAAAATTCTTAGAGAGTTTACCACCCTGTCAACAACTGGTGTTCACCATCTCTCCCTCTGCAATGTGTTTACATGGGGAACGGAACTTTCTAATTAGAGAAAAACACAGCAAAAGGTACCCAACGGAGGTCAGGGGGGAGAGGAAACTCAAGAGTTCCTTCTTCTCTTCCGCTGCATCCCATAAAACATATTTAAACAGTTTTTCAACATCAGGTGTTAGGGGAATATATTCACTCTCCTAGCAAGGAAGGAAAGACAAGAGGCTTCCCTAAAGGCAACACTGCAAAATACTGGCTAAGCAAACACCGTGCATTAAGAAACTAAACTTTTCTATGCACTCATAACACCCTTTTAAAAACTTGCCTGTATTTTAAGATGTGGTAATGGGGATTTATTGACCAGGACTGCTAGATATGTTTGTGAATACAGGCATGCACACGCACATATACACACATACTATTTTATATTTTTTTTGCTGAGCATCTGCTTGTCTGGACATGTTCATATAATTCTCACACTTGAAGCTCCAAGGGAATGAGAATAATATCAAATGCTCACACTCTTACCCTTCAAATGCTGAGGGGAACCACTGAGAACCCAAAAGCATCCTGTCTCAAATAAAGGATAAGTTAAATAACATTAGAGGTGGAATTAATGATGAAATGTTCCGTTCTGTGCTTAACCCTTTCCACTTGTTTCTGTGAACAGTTCTAACTGCAGCAAGTGTTAGGAGCCCTGAAACATTGGTTTGTGGTTTGTTTACTTAAGGATGTGGGGACTAACTCATGTTGCTGTTGGGTTTTCTCTTTTTGTGTGTGTGTGTTGTGCTTTTTAAAAGCAATGATAGAATCAAAGGATAATTTTTTTACCACCCTGAAGGACCTTCGCTCCCTAAGGCACTGCTGACTTCAGTTAGGAGCACAAATTAATTTATGCTGTATCTCCATCTAGTTACCTGCTATGTTTATTCCTATCTGAAGCTGGAGGCCTCAGCTCCAGTGTTAAATGAAATGGAAAGTTCATCCATCTAAAGTATCTTAAATCTAACCCTCTGCTTTTCACTCCTTCCTGGTCCTCCCTTGCTCTCACAGATATCCAGGCCTGCAGCAGTAAGGTCCCCTTCAAATTATTGAATGTTTTTTTTTCTCCCCCAAGAGGTAGCCTCATTCTTGACTTTTCTTAATGCCACCTCCATAACTTGCTTGCTTGCTAGAACTTTAGCCGCTGCCCTCACAGTGCTTTGCATCGTGTGTTAGTTTATTCCCATTTGATTTTACAAGCCTCCTTTACAGACTACTAACACTACTGTGGACTAAATCATCCACCTCGTCCACAGCACTGATTTCATCACCCCAGCTCAGTAAAGGTCTGTAAAACTTAACCCATTCTAAAATGATATGCTGTCTCCTCTTTTGCTAGAAGGAGCAGTGTTGTATTCCAGCTGCCATGACATCTATCAATCACCACACTGCTTCAGGACCTACCTTATACAACGCTGTCTTGATCCAGCTGTTATTGAACTCCTCCTGTCACAAGTATCTCATCACTTTTCTCATCATAACCCCTACCTCCTGCTTCCTCCGGAGACCCTTGAGGATTCCTACTCCTCCTCAGAATTTACTTCAGCTGGCTTAGAAGCATAGGCCCTCTTTCCCCAGCTAATGATTTTTTCTCCGTTGTGCTATAATTATAATACAGTAATGAATACACACGTGTGTATTTTAAAGGAATCCGTATCATGTGTCTTTAATAGAGCACAGATGTTAATGCTGGCAACTCTTACTGTTCAACATGTTCTCCCGTCATTGCTTGTTGTTTCTTACACTATTTCTGATCTAGTAAACAGCAGAGGGGAAGGACTTGTCTGTCATAGTCATTGGCTACCACAGACCTCCATGGGGCCACAGTATTAATCCACTGAGTGAACCACGCTGCATGCAGTTGGTGATTACATCATCTTGTGAGTGTGTAAGTGAATAATAGGGAATACTACTGCTTCTCCTCTGTATTTCACTATACAGACCTGACTTTGCCATGCCTGGCAAGGCTGGCATGCAATCAGTGCTGATCTTCAGCTCAGATTTTCAGTGAGATAGTTCCATAAACACAATGACATCGTGTCGTGACATCATTACTTTCCTGTAGGTTTGAATCTGCTTGCTTGCTTTTACAGGAAATCATATATATTCACTGCTCCTCCAACTTAATTAACACCAGGGAAGTGCCACACACATTACTTTCAACATCTAGCTCTCAAGTGCATGAACAACATTCCCATAACCCATTAGGTACCCACCCAGAACAGATTTTGTCATCACACAAGTAAAGGTAGCTAAATAAACAGAAAGGTCAGTCTTAGAGTATAAAAGCTTGAAAAATTCACAATATTACTTCTGTGGGAAGGGTGAAGCAAAAATTACAGTGCCTTGTGCTATGGGGGCTTCTGGCCTGATTGAAAACACTAGATGCTATGGTAATACAATACCGGTGCCAAGAGACCAAAGTTTTAATGTCTTCATCTCCCGTCTCCCAAGATCCTTCCTAATATTATCCATGATGTCATTGCACTCTGGACTATTCATTTTAGCACTGACTGGAAAGGCTTTGCAGAAGAAAGAATAATACTGGAAACTGGAAGTGCATAGTATGAGATGAGATGGATAATGTGAACTAATGCATAAAACTAAACATGGCAGAAGGAAATCAAAAGAGACATTCTGCATTGTTTATAGACTACAGAACAGTACACAAAATGACAGACCTGAGATCAGCATCTCCCTTGAGGGCCTTAGTGAAACCAAGAGTGGAAAGCATCATATTTATGGGACAGACCAGGTTTCATCTAAGATTCTTCCCCTCAGATCAATTTATATCCAACTCCGTACTATTGCTCCACCAGCAGTAAATACAGAAAACATTCATGTATTTACAAGAAGTATTGAAAACCTCATTATTTGTTGGACAGGAGGGGCAGACAGTAAAGGGGAAAGTGTTACAGTTTACAGCCATGTGTTTTCAAATAGAGGCTAATGTATGCATACCGGCACTCGCTTTTACACACCAGTGTCAAAATACTGATTAACTGCAAAGTGATCTTTGCAGTGACACTACACACACAGCAGAGCCCTTAAAATGAGGGACTAAAATAAATACTTTGGGCCACCAGTGTTATAAGTTGGAAATAACTTCATGACTCTTCTTTCGCTCCTACCAAAGATGGCTTTGCTGAGTTCCTAATTCAGGATTCAAACTCCTGCTTAACTCTAAACAAGCATCTTCATACACCACCTTCTAGACACATATGTAAACCTTGCCATCTCAAGGCTTTTGTGTGACAACATCTGGGAATACATTTATAGGATTTTAATTCAAAGGGTTGAGTTATGCGTATGAACTAACACCCTGCATCTGATCACTGAGCTAGCTGCAGTGCTACAGTCCCATCCCCAAACCCGCAGACATCATCTATACCAGCCTGCCAACAGTTCATGCACATTTTAAAAGCATTGAAGTGTTTTTCCTCATTTTTCCAAGAAAAAAGCCCTTACAACACATAAACAAACATATAGAAAGACACAGACATATTTCTTTGCATGATTTCAGTAAAAACATGCTTTTCTTATTAAACGCTGGTGCTATCCTCTGATTACAAGCATCTTCTTTACCAGGAAATCTGTGACTAAGTATGTGTCAATACTCATCTCAGGGGTCTGCCCATGTGGTGGCTGTGGCCATCCCCAGAATTTCTCACCGTGTATATGTGTGAATTGCCTCATAGTGGCACATATAATACATTTTCCCTTCCTTCGGCTTCCGTATCCATCTTGGTGCTTGCCAAGTATGCTGGCTGGCCACCTTATTAGCAACAGAAATGGGACTCGGGTCCCAACAAGACTCTAGTGGAAGCTGGCAATATCTCCCTTGACTGCAGTGGAGTTCAACCCACTTCCACCACTTCAGCAAGGGCTTCCTAGTTCCATTATTGGGTGGTTATGGACTCTGGTTGCTGTAGTCCTGCAGACTATGGAGAGCTTTTGATTACACTCAACTTCAGCACAGACTAAGAGCATCCCATTGTCACTAAATAAACCCATTATAAAATGCAGCTAAATGTATGTGCTGCTCTCTTTCTCATTGGTTCCTCCATAAGGCAGGTTCATGTACATGGAAATTTGGTGGGGTTTCAGTAGCAGAAGCAGACTCCTGGCAAACCATGCGCCAGCATTTCCCTGGGGCTGCAGCTTTCCCAGACTTTGCCCACATAGGCAGAGTCTGGATCTGTTTCACCCCAAGCCCCAGGCTCTATGGCCAGCCCAAGTGGCTTGTGACTACAGTGTCCTCTGGATGAGGCCAAGCCTTACCAAGAAAGCTGAGCTCATGTTTCCAAGAAGCAAAGAGAAAGGGAGAGGTTTGAGCAGAGCATTGTCATTGCCGGTGGGTTCTTCCAGGCTAGCAGTAAACTTGGGTTGTTTATTGGATCCCAAACTTTCTTTGCATGTACACAGGAAAACAGATGCTTCCCACTCCCGGGCCCCATGCTTGAGCCAAGCTCTCTCAGCAAAACCCACAGGTAGGGTACACAAACGGGGCAGCAGAGGCATCGCTTCCTGCCTCTGGCTGCTTTGAGCTGGAGATACATTATCTATCCCGCACACTTCTTTGGCCTCCTTGCCAGGGTATCAGGCCGGCTCACAGCACGCATCTTGCTTTTCCTGTGCAGTAGGAGCAGCTGCTGCCTCTGCTCACAAAGAGGGAACAGAGGCCGGGGCTTGCAATTGCTTTGGCTCAAACAGTGTGCATGAGGCATGGATGACAGAGCTGGGAAGCAAGCCACGTCTCCCAGAGCCTGAGCAGGTGGGTGCCCTAACTACTAGGTTACTTTTCATCTTCCATTATTAAAGACCTGGCATGGTCCATCCATAGCCCTGTCTTCAGTAAGCCTCAGGTGCTGTCCTCCATTTGATTCATTTATGCCAGCAGCAAATTAAGTTTCAGGCTCTTATAATGAATTAGAGAGGTGAAGGGGAAATAGAGCACAAACTCATGTGCCTGGGCATATGCTTAACTATGGGGCTTCAGGATGGCCACTTATCACAATCTCTTGCTTCTTCTGAAACAGTGGGTGCTGGTCCCTGCCTGTGCCAGGACTGTGATTTATTGCAGCTGTGTGCCCTTCTGTGGTTCGAAGAGGATCCTTCAGCTTTCTGTCTAAAGAAGGTCCTCACAAGTGATACAGGTTGTTTGAGAACATGGTGCACTCACTGTTCCCCTCTCCTGTGACATTTCTTTACATAAGCAGCTGAATAGCAAAAGATATCAGTGTTCATTACTAATTTTGTTATTTATAGCAAGCTGCCACAGATGGAGACTGCAGCACCATTCTATCTTTAGGGCGTAGCGGCTGCCTGTCCATACAGACAATTGGTAATTAGCACAAGAACAATTTGTTTATCCATTCTCAAACTTAAATAAATAGGAGAGCCCTTTATCTGTCAAAATTCAACTCCTTCCCTTTGCCAGATCTCCAGGTTAACTGCTTGATGAATAGAGCTCAACACTTGAGGCATTTAGGTAAAGACAAAAGTGTCTTTTAAAAGAGTTCCTATTAAAGAAAATGAAACATGCAATAAAAAATAACAGGTTATGTACTGAATGAGTAGTGTTTAGATCACAAGAATCAGGAGCACAGGACAAGGTGAAGATCACAGGGATGTCAAGTAGAGGTGTAGAAATGGACCAACCAGTACATAGGGGAGGTGTGGTGTATATATCCTGGTTACTTCTGGCATGTGCACCTCCTACCAGTCCAGCCACCCAGCCCTCAGCCGATATCTCTGAGTGAACCCTTGCACAAGCACGAAACTGGGGGATAGAAGGATACATGCAGTTCTCCAAGTAAGATCCACCATGTGCGTTAAGATACACTTGCATGGCTCGGATGGCAGGACTCTGCCCAATATAAACACCACACAAGCCAGGGAGAAGACATGACATCATTTTTTCTATTTTTATTGCTGATCCCAACCCTTCTTTGTTCTCTTTTATTCCCTATACCCACCCCTGAAGTTAGAGAAGAGAGGAAGAGGCTTTATGAATAGATGGACCTTGTGAGTTGTACCCAAAGGTTGGCCTCTGTTCCCTCTCTCCTTGCCCCCACCACTGCTGATGGGAGGGGAATGGGAGCTGCTGAGGGACTGCTCACACTCACTTTAAAGGCCAAGCAGTCTGTGTGGAAAAAAACAAACAACCCTTGTCTTTCTCACAACTCGGATGTTTTCGGCATCCGAAAGTGTTCACTTGCTCAAGCTTGCAGGTTCAGCTTTTTTACATGCATATGAGTATGCATATCCATACATATGCATGCATACCTACAGGGTAGGAAAAGCCATGAGAAAAAATCAGAAAGTTTTAGAGGTTACTGCTATCAGGCAGCAAAAGTGGGTCAGATCTGAGGAATTCTGCCTGGCCTCCATTTCTGATCATACAGGTCCCAGTGAAGAGCTATTTGCTTACCGTCCTACCACTTGGACAATCTTTATTTGATCTGTTTATCCTCCATCAGCATCCAGGAAGGGGATAAAAGCTACTAAACAAAAGTAAACTATTACAAATTCAGTGGCTGGAAAGAAATACTAATGAGGAGCTCCTTCTTATGTCTTTCAGCTCACAACTCTGAATTTCCCTGTAGTGGTCAAGCTGGGACATGCGCATGCTGGCATGGGGAAGGTAAGAAAAAAAAAAACAAAACATGTAGCTCAAGAAATAGATATATATGTGGCACAGCATTCCTGTGATCATACACGGTGTGTGGCCAGCCAGTGAAGGGGTTAAACCTCCCCACAGCCTATCTGGGCTGCACTGGCTGTTCCTGTGGGAGAAAAGGCCTTTTTCTGCTGTCACGCACTTGTGGTATTGGGTTGGAGGCTGTCTGGGATGCAGGAAGGGGGGTTGTGAAGAGTGGGGGAAAAGCTGACTGGGCTGAAGAAATTAGGCTTGTCTTTTATATATTTTCTCCTCTCCTGAAAGTGGTAATGTTGTTTATTCAAGTACCTGTAATGTGCAGCTACACCCATAGCTCTCACAATGAGGAGCAACAGCACTGGTCTTTTTGAGTGCATTATGATGACCTTATTCAATAAAACGGGAGCCCTTCAGTTATTTTTTTTCTCCTTGCAAGGAAGAACAAGACCTTACAAAGCAGAGTGGCTGGTTGCCTGCCAAAGAATCCTGAAAAACAGTTCACTCCCCAGAAGGACCTGTTTGTTTTTCCCAGGCTCTCTGGGATCTTTATTCCCGCAGTGAATTAGCAGCCCCTGTTTCTTGGGGTGACTGGGCTCCCCTTTCAGTGAAGCATCACCAGCACATTCCTGCTGCACTTCAGCCTCCTCTTTCTTGCATATACCTTTTTAAAAAAAGCATCCCTTATCTGTCTAAAACTTGATTTGTTCAGAAGTAGGAGATTCTAATGTACCATCTCTGAATCCAAATGGGTGGTACGTGAACTTCGTAACTGATACCCCTGCCACAGTGCTTCCCTAGAGCAGACAGACTTCTCCCAGCCTCACACTTTGCCTGAAAGTTATATATAGTTACGCCAAACTTAAACTTGCTACAGCCTGTTTGCTTGCGCTCTGGAAACAGAAGTCCTTTCTGGCTTCCTGGATTGCACATGGAAGCCCTCATAATCTGTCTTGCTTTAGTTGCAATGTTCCCCTGTCTGGATGGTAGCTGCCAGAGAGGAAGCGGGCTCAGATCCCTGGGCCAGTGGTGGAGCTAGCTTTCAGCATCAAAGAACATTTAAATAAGCAGGAAATGTTTGTTAAAATATTGGTGCTGTGTATGTTAAACAGGCAGAGGTGTCATTGAATTAGAGTATGTGTGGACAGCCTAGAGCGAGCCACTGAACATGTCCCTAGGAAGGATTTCATTAGCAAAATCCAACCAGGAGGAAGAAAGCTCTCCCTGAGGACAGGTTTCAAGTTCCTTGAGACCCTACAATCCTGGATGTCTCTGACTGCTCTGCAATTTCATCTGTAATATAGGAAGGGCTTCATGTGTCTCTCTTGTGCACAAAGGACCCTCAGTGGCTACAAAAATAAGGGCAGAATCAGAGAAAAGTACCCTGAACTTAACAGTGTTCCCACACAAAACTCTCAGCAGAATATTGAGCTGTTGTTTTCTGCACCAGACACCAGATCTCCTTCCACCTCTCACTTTCCCTCCAATTTTGTTCTTTAATGATGTTGATTTTTGCTGTCACAAGTTGTAGCGGAAGAGGGTTTCTATTCAAACTCCAAGCACAATGGTAGGCAGTGGTACAAGAGGGTTACATAGGAAGTCATTCCACGAGAAGATAGGCTGACAGCCAGCATCTTAGAAGAAAGAGTTGTTCTGAGGCCAAGTTTACTTCAGTCCATTATGAAATTAGGGACTACTAGCAAAATCTGGATGGGGATCTGGGCACAGAGTTTCAACACTGCTCTGTTCAGTAGATGGGAAGGTACAGGAAGGAAGGGTTGTTGACTTTATGGTTTTAGTTTGGTCCCTTCTCCAGCCACAAGCAGCCTGAAGGAAAGTTGAGACTGATGAAATTAGTCTTCTTTAAGTCCCACTGCATTTCATTGCATAGAGCAGAAAGGGAAGAGAGAAAGTGAAAATAAAATAAAGAACAAGTCCGTTGGTTTAAAAGACAAGTAACAGGAATTTGTTTCGTGTTGTTTGTCAGACAATAGGGTTCAAGCCCAGGTGGGGCTGAAAGAAAGAAACCACAGAAAATGTCAGGAGAAATACAGATAAGTGGAACCATGGGCATACTAGAAAACTAACACCTATAGGTGAAAAAATCAAACCTCCAATTAAGTAATTCAGAAGAGGAAAGTGTTCAGGAGACATAATGGTGGTTTTAACCATCATAATGTAAAAGTAATAATCAGTGATGACAAGGAGATTACAGAGAGCTAAAGGATTTCTTTGTATTGGTCTTCAGAAGTAGAGATGATAGCAGGAAATAGCAGGTCTTTAGCCATAAAATACACATAATATGAAAAGAGAGAGGTTTGCTTTGGTTTAGATGAGAGTAAGAAAGTAAATGTTAATAAAACACCTGCATCGGGTCATGTTTTATATAAAAGCAGTGACTGAAGAAACAAAGGATAAAATAACCAAACTATTAGCCAAAGTACACATGTGAGTATCAAAAATAGTACTTACTACAGCAAATGATGCCAAGATAGCGAGCCATGTACTTGTACCTGTAATGGGTGCTTCAAAGGCTGTGAACATTCCGATTACCATCTCATTACCGGCAGAAATTGTCAAGGAAGCACTTACATTTTTCTTGTTATTAACGATAAAATCACATATGATGGGAGGCACCAAGACTTAGAAGAATGAGCAAAGATGGGAAGTCCAGACACTGTTATTCTTTATTTGTACTGAGGCAGTGGCCAGGAGCCAGAAAAACTCCAGACACAGAAAAGTCCTCTTCCCCAGAGAGCTCCACCATTGACTTGCAGGTAGATTTGTGTCATTTCACAGTTCTTCTTCAGTTTCTCTGTGTTACAGAGCAAAGGGATTATAATGATTACCTGAAACTTATTGCTAATTCATGTTCATAAGGCTCTTGGCACTGTTAGAAGTGCTGAGTGTTTATTATTTTGCATAAATAGCTAGAAAGAGCATAATTATAATGGACTTTCATTTTCACATATCCTTTGTTTTCACAATGTTTTCACACATTTTCACAAAATTCACTCACCACATTTTTTAATCAGAGGGCTGAACAAAGAATCCTTAAAGCTAAAACGAAAAATAACTGTGTTAGGACTTGTAAGAAACAAGTTCTATTGACTGTCTTTAGCTTGGAAGAGGAACAGTTAGTATTCAAGGTCAGAACAAAAAGAGGTGGCAGTATACAATTAGTGAAAGAAGCGCTCTTGCCAGGTGATGCATGCATGTAAGGTGCAGGTGGAGATGAAAACAAATTTGCAATAAAAGGCATCTTTTGAAATTTCCATTGAGAAATCCAGAAACAGCAGCCTCTCTGTTGACTTGAGCAGAGACACCAGGAATAGCCTTCATCCAGAGAGACAAAGGGGCCCCAGGCACTCTTCTCATCTAAAGACAAGATATATGCCCCTCAGCTCCTCCCATGACCATCATTATCCCCCTTCCAAAATTTTGAGTCACTCTATGTCTCACCGATATTGGAAGATCATAACAAGTGCTCTGCGTGCTGCTGGTCCAATACAGTATTGACACAAATAGAGTATCTGTAAAAATATTGTCTAGACAATGGTTTACAATGGAGTCAGCAAAGAAGGACCTTTCTCGTGTTGTATTTAAATTACCCAGGCTCATGGGGTCAGTAGTACTCAAGGACTCTTCCAGGGAAACCATGGATGGACACTGAGAGAAGATGTCCTTTCCTGCACAGAACTGAACTATTACTGCCCAGCAGTTCCTAATGGTCAAAGCATTTTTAAACATTGTGCAGTTTGAGCCTACCTACCCCAGACATGGTTAGGGGGCTCTGTTGAACAGGGTGGGCACTACAGTGAGAAAGGAATAACACTCCTTCCTGACTCCAGATCTCATAATGCCAGAGCCCATGGAAAAGAATAAAGCTCTTGAGTGTGTTAATATCTGCCATTTGTGTGCTGACATGACCCTAAAGTGCCCTAGGAACAGAGCCCAGCACTGCAAATTCACTCAAAGAGCCTCTTCACCTCTTCCTGATCAGATCATGAGAAGAAAACCACTGCCAGATCTGCAAAGAGAGGAAAAACAGTATCTCTTATATATATTTATATGAATTTAATAAATATATATATTGCTATTCTCACTTTATTTTTAGACCTCTGTAATTAGGCCAGTTTAAGAGTCACCTCCTGTCCCCTCCTGCCCCATAATTATGAAAACACCTCCCTCGTACAAATCCTGGCTCAGATGAATTTATTACATTCTAGAAGAAAAACTTGTTCATAATAATGTGGTCAGAGTTATTTTCTCTCTTACTGGATGGGAAAGACTTCTTTTTTTTTTTCCTCTGGTATAAATATAGCACAAACTAAACAGAGCCACTCTGTAATGTAAAAATACTGCAAGTTTTTTTATCAGGAAGGAGAGCTCGTCACCTTGTCTCTCTCGGGACTGGAAATAGAATGTTCCAAAAGTGAGAGCTTTGAAAATCCAGTGTGCTAAAGAGGAAAGGAAGGGGAAAGGACTGCCTTGGTTTGTCAAGGAACAAATATTTTCTTTTACAGAGGACAAATAATGACTTGACATGCAACATTCACAACAGAGCAGCCCAATCACTGCGTTCCCACTGACTCATGAGCAAGGAGGTACCACCCATCTTGAAAATAGCAAAATCATCCCCATTTCTTGCACATCAGTCTGACCCTTTTGCTGGATGCAGAAAACAGTGACTGATCCGGGGTATCAGGGACCAAAGCTGCCAAGACCTACGGCTGAGAGCAGCTCTTCATTAGAAAGTTAGTAGGGATTATAAGGCTTAATGCCTTAAAGGCAGCATAACAGCTGGAGAACTTCAATGCGAGGATAATAAGGAAATGCAGACTTTGTTGTGTCTTTATTATTCTGAGATGGGTCAAAGTTAGGCCTAAACTGAATGTATGTCAGTCAGGTTGGGTATTTTCTGAGAAGGGGAGTATAATTTGGGGCAGAGGGAAGGAGAGACTCGGGAAACCCTCTGTGCAGAGCCATTCCTGAAGACCCACTGTCCCAAAATGGGACTACAGAAAGGCTAAGCACAGGTCAAGGTGGATAACAAATCACAAGCTTTGTGTGGCCACACCAGTTCCTCTGGAGGAAAACACTCAGACTTTTTCACAAACCTACCAAGACTCAGTTAAACACCACGTTGCCAAGGCCGGCTCTGGCTCAGCCTTGGACACTTACTTTCCAGCTGAACCTGCCTCTAACCCCAGTTTGGACGCAGAAACTGCTTCTGCAAGCCATCTCCAAAGTGGTGTGGGTTTAACCTGTGAGGCAGAGTTAACTCTGGATGACACTCAGAGAGGCAAGGCTAGGGCAGCCCTAGCAGACTGCTATAATTATACCACTTAGGCTGACTGACTGTTTTTTCATGTGGCCACATAAGTAATGAAAGCAAAAGGGGACTGTGGGGCAATACCTTGCAGTGCTTAGGCTAAAGATGAGAGAGGAGTGCTGTAGCCCTGGGACCTTGGTGTCCAGAAACTTCTGAGATATACAAGAGGCAGTAGATTAAGGAACTATGAGACAGAGGAAGAAGAAATTTCTGCCCAGGTCCCTCACTGCAGGAACCTGTTCTCACACAGGTCTCAGGGGTGGCTCAGACTGCCTAAGAAATATCCACGGCAGGTTTTTAACAATGCCAGGACCTGCTCTCCAAAATCCTGTCTTGCAGAAAGGCCTCAAAAGAAGGTCCACAGCAGGGATGGGGCAGAAGTGTTTGGTCCTGATCTGCCCTTTGGACTGCTTTCCAGTCAAGGGCAGCAAGATCAGTGCCTCTTAGGCAGGCTGAGGATGGGAACAGGCACCAGCTGCAGGTCACGCAGTATCAGTCTCTGAGATGCCACCACTGGGCAAAGGGATGGTCACATCTATGTGAACATGTCCCCAGGGATCCAGCCAGACTTCTCTTTCCACTGCAGTGACAGGGAGCATGTTAGGGCATGGCCAGTGCCTGAGTTAGAGACAAGAGCCAGGAGAGAAGCAGGGACTCTCCCGGGGAGCTCTCTTACTCAGAAAAGGCATTTTTCAACACACTGGCCCAAACTCTTCACAACAGGTCACTAAAACGCTACAGCAAACAGCAGATGATGGCTCCAGAATGAGTCTATTGCTGTTCCAACAGCCAGCACAGCTAAGCAAACAGGCTGCCAGGGCAGGGGCTGTGTTTGCACTTGCTGTTTGCACTCTTCTATGCAGCTAATGGGATATTGTATTTATCCTAAGAAGGTTGCATAAAAAAAAAAAAAAAAAAAAAAAAAAGAGAGAGGAAAGTGGCTTCCTGTTGAGCTCTTTCCAACTTCTTTTCTCAGTTTCATGCATTGGCCAACCTGCCATTTTAGAAGACAGATTTATCCCTTATTAGGTACATTGGTAACTGCTCTAGAATGATTTTTAATAGTCCTTTCTTAAATAATGCCCTCTGGCATCACACTACATCCACCCAGGCTCTGGTTATCTCTAGGGTTTTTTCTCCTGTTAGGAGAATGGATATTTTATTGACATGTAAGAGGGTTACAAGGCAGGAGGAAATGAGTGATATAAAATTTAAAAGTAGAAAGCTAATAAAATGGTGGACTTGATAGATAAGGCAGGAAAATAAATCTAATTTGACTGTAATCTGAGTGCTTCCTGTTTATGAAATAATAACCATATGCGGGATTAAATCAGCGTTAACCCAGGACATGGCTGTTATTTGGCAAATTTGGCCAGCTCTAACAATTAACAAACGGTGGCTCAGATTTCAGCTTTGCTATGGTGATTATTTTGATGCCTGGTGGGAAATGAGGCTGTTATCTCCTAAATGGGGACCTCTGTGAGATGCTTTCTGTGAAAAGTCCATGGGAAGGGCTTTGGCACAGGCCAGGGAAGATGGCAGAGCTGTTTCCTGAGGCCTGTGCAGTGGTGTAGCACTGTGGGAGTCATCTGCTTTGTTTTTCATTCCTTACTTTGTGTCCTCGTTGGGTCCCCCCCTCTTTAACTATTTACCCAGCCAAAAATCCTCAGGCCCATTGGAGAAAACACCTTCAAGTGCTTTCCCTCTGTCCCCATAGGGAGGGGGTGATGGAGAGGAAGAAGAAATGGACCCTTCCTTTCCATAGCATGTTGTATTTTTGAGGAAAAATCCCATTTAATGAGATGAACATACAGCTCCTTTCTAGCAATAACAATATGGTCTAATTCCAATCTGGAGAGGGAAGCAGCATCCCTTCCTCTGCCTCTGGGACAAATGTTCCTGGGCTGGGAATGCAAACGTTTCAGCCGGGGCCCAAAGACATCTGTTGCACAAGCAGCACTTTGTTTCAGATCCCACAAATGTCCTTGTTCCAAGTAGGTCATTATATAATGGCTTTTGTCTTTTCCCATTGCCAAAAGGGTTCAGGAGAATATGTCGTAACACTGTGCATCGCCTGCCCATGCATTCCCTCCTGCGATCATCTCATCTGGGTGGGACTCTCTCACTCAATGTTGTTCAGCCCAGTGCTGCTCTTATCAGTGCAACAAAAATACCCGGCCCCAACTCAGCAAAGCCCTCCTGGGATTTCGCAAGCCATGCCCAGGCTGGGGGCTGCCCCACGCATGGTGCTCCCTTTTCCCACTTCCCCTGCTGTCTCCAGGGCTTTCCTACAGCCTCACCCTGCCCTGCCATGCCAGGAGCAGCCAGCACCACACGCAACTCCACTCAGACATAGAGGGGAACAACACAGCCCAGAGCAAGGCTGCTCCTCCTGCATGACGTGCAATGGTTGCCTTTACATTTCCCGTTTGTGTTTGTTATTTCCTTTTTTTTCCCTACCCTCCCACACCACAGACGACTGTCGTCTTCCTCTGCTCCTTTTCTCAGCAGTCCCTGAATAGCGAGCGCACAACCCTCACCATAGCAAAAGGGAGGAGGACTAGGGTTATTTGGCGTTCAGCAAAAGAAGCAGCAAAGACCAGGCCTTTTTTCTTCTTATTCAGGCATCTAGAAATGGTCATGGGTCACACTAGTTGCACTTTTCACCTTCCCCACAACCTGTCCAGTTCTCAAGAGCTTTTCTGCACCAGGATGTGGCTATATCTTTGGCTTCTGTTACAGCTGGTGCTTATAGAAAACCATCTAAACAGAATAAAACAGGTTAGAAACAAGCTTGTCCTCTGTTCTCTAGTGAAGATGGCTCCTGCTCTCTCACGGTTGAAGGCAGATATGTAAAGCCTCTTGTTTGTTCTTTGCAAAGAAACACCAAATACCATCGCACGCATTTCCTTCAGCCGGCTCCACATAGTCTGGCATTACCCTCCTTTAACATACACACTGACGCAACTGGGAAACTCTTCTGGGGCAGAGACTGACCGGTTGTCACGAGCAAGTAGACGCTTAGCAAAGCGGGGCTGCAATCCCCAACTGTGGTCTCAAAGCATTACTAAAGTACAAAGTGTAGGCAATACGTAAAGAAAGTCACTCACTTGCTCACCCTTTTCACACAATGTTGGTCTTTTTTCTGCCAATTAACCCACCCTTCCTGAATCCGTCCCGCTCTAAGGAACAAAAATTACATGGGGTTCTTGATGCACCAAGCAGATTTTTGCCGATAGACTAAAGACAGGGGTTGATAGTATGAATGAGATGTTGTCCACTGTTCTTGCTACCTGCTTGTTCAGTTTTCCTCTCCCAAACAAATTAGCTTTTGCAGAAATTTGGTCATATCGTTAGAGCTTCCACTGTTTTGGTCCTTCTTTCCTCTTTTTTTTTTTTTTTTTAATAAGACACAGAGCATTTCTCATAACCAAATACAAATCTGTGAAAAGCCAGCTTCTCAGAAAATCTCCAGCTCATCGGCCACTGCCCTCTCATTGCCAAGTGTGACTCCAGTCTAACTCCCAACCGGCTGTCCCACACATGCACCCATGGCATCACACTCACACAAATCTCCCCAAGAATCACAGGCTCCCTCAGAGACATCCTTTTCCTTCCAAGCTTGCTTCTAGCCAGGAGACCTGCACCGCTCCTCAAAGAAAGTCTGGAGGGGGTGGTAATGTGAAATGCCAGGGAACTGAAGCCTAGAGGTGGCAAACAACCAGCTCTCTTGTTGATTTCCTGGCATTGGTTTCTATTTCCTGACCACCCAAAATACTATGTTTTCATCTATCCCAACATGGGAAATAGCAGTTGCAATGTTTGAATGCAGTAATGCCCCTTAAGAGATCAAATATTTTTCTGAAGCATCATAAAAGCAAAAAGCATTAGCAAGAGCCATTGGGGCAAAGGTCTAGTTGTCTCCTTGGTGCCAGGTTTACCAGGGCCTGTGCACGAGGGAGAAAAGGGTCGATTTTCTCTGAGGTGGGTTGGTCTGGGGAACTTCTGTCTTTAGATCACACAATTCCTGCTCTGTTGTCAGCTCCGTCTGTGTGGTTTTTAACTGACGTCGTGCTATTCATGTGTGAAGATGACTTCTGCTCACAAAGTATTCCTGTTCTTTTTGCTCTTGTCACTTTTTCACTGGATTTTGGCAATCAAGGTCAAAGTTGAGAACCAGCACGACTTCCGGGACATGGCCAGCATAGTAGCCATGGCAAAAACCTATGCTACCACCGAGCCGTTCATTGACTCCAAGTACGACATCCGAATCCAGAAAATCGGCAGCAACTACAAGGCTTACATGTGAGTGCATGGCTATGCCGGAGTGAGATGGGGGGAGACAGTGCTGTGGATGTGATTCAGTCAGTGTCTGCTCTGGGCAGGAGTAGGAAGCTGACTTAATTTTCTTGAAGAATAGCCCTGCTGTTCTCCTCCCACCTCTGAACCCAGATCCCTCATCCACCGATCATCTTCTCCATTACTCACCATCAGCTCATTGTTTCTGGAAGGTAAATCTCTCTCTACCTGTTTCTGAGATTCAGTTAGTTCCCACTAAAACATCTGTGTTCTGCCATCACCTATTACCTCTCCCTCCTGTTGTTGAAGGGTTCATCTTTTCCCAGCAAAATCCCCCAGCTCCCAGTACCCTCTAGGGGAAACTGAACACACCCCCTTCCCACTTGGGGGAAACAATGAAAAAGATTGAGCCAGCTGCAACTCTCTCCTACAGTGTCCAACCCATAGCAACACCTCATCCTCTCCCCAGCTGGAGAACATGGCACCGCAATCACGCAAGGGCATGAGGAGCACACGGCACCGGGTACGAATGGCCTCAGCCTGACCAGTATGCAGGGTTTCTGTGGGCATTTTGCTTGTGTGCTCCTTGAAGTGTACAAAGGAGGAGGAGAGACATTTCTGTGGGTGCCCCAAAGTTCCTCCCTGCCCCGTGGGGTAATGAGGGAGGTGGCGTGAAGGCAACCTTCAACACTGGTATGTTTAAAAGTATTAAAAAGCTTTCAGCCAACCTTCAGTAGTCGTCAAGCTCAATTAAAGACTTAACCACATGAGTCAGTAAGGCACCTGTTTCTTCTTACTGCAAACCAGTAGATGAGAAAAGCCAAACAGCACAGCTTCTCCAGAAGCTCCTTATCCAACCACAAAATGCTGGACAAGTAGACAGCTCCAGCAGTACATTCTTCAGGTCACCAGATAAATTTCATTTGTTACCTAACATCCACAATACTGTGAGTTTTGGGTCCATGTTTACAAACCCCCAGGTTGTAGTTCTGGCAAAACATAGTTAAATAAGATAATCAAATGTACACAATCACATATTTTTCAGCTATAGCTGCCTAAAATTCCCAGTTGGATTCCTAGCACAGAGGTATTTAAGTAAACTAGATAATGACTGAGTCACATTCTTCATGGGAAGGACTTGTGGGACGCTCGGCTACTTCATGTGAACTCATTGAGAGAAAATTTGTTTTAAATCTGATCAGGCCAACAATAGCACAGTTGCCTAATATTACATTAACATCTCAGGGAGTCTGGCTCAAATTGGCCAAAGGAAGGAAGGTTTAAAATATCAATTAAAATTCCCTGTTCCTGCCAACCTACCCAGCCTTGGCTCCAGAGCCTGCTCCCAGCCTTCCTCTAAGTGAAACAAAGACCCAGTTAGCCTGAACATATCCTCTCCCCGTTTTTTATTTGCACTCACCACGCACTCATCCAGACAGGGATCAGAAATAATACCAGATGATTGAGGAAAGAAAGCAGTCATGCTAAGAGCTAATCCCACTTGGGAATATAGCTGCACAAACAATTGTTTGCTGAATGAAAAATGTTTTCACATGGAAACAGCCATGAACGGGAAACACCTTAATGAGAAATGAAGCTTATTAGCAAAGAAAGCAAACAGCAAAATGCACCCAGCGGCTGACTAACTCAGAAGGTTGACTTATATTGAGAGAGCCATTTATGGATGTGAGCTTAGAAGAGCAGTATAGTCAGTCCCATCAGGCGGGCTGTTCCTTCTGTCCCAGCATCAGGCAGAATAGAAGGTTATTTCTATGGTATAAATAAGTCCCTACTATGTCCAAGGACAGAGGTAAAAGCACCCAAAGTATCAGAGCTCTCACTGGTGTCTCAAATAGAAGACTCAAAATCATTAGTCATGCTGGCAAATCTCAGCCTTAAAGGCAATTACAGTATCTGCAGTAGCGTCATACTAAGTAAATTGCTTTGATCTGTGAGCCATGGAATCTACCCAATATTTTTATACTGTCACCCACACATATAGACTTTAAAAGCCCCCTTCCTTCTGAGAAAAGACTGTGTACTGAAATTCTCCAGAATATGTTTACTTTGCACCAAGCATCTGCCAGAGGGAGGATGCTGCAGGGTGACTCATGCATTCCTCCCCGCCCCAGATGTTCAATGCACTTCCTTCCAGCCCATGACCCAAGGCTTCAGTTCAGTTTCCCATTGACTTCAGTGCAGTGACTCCAGATTTACACTACCACAAACACCTACTTAGCCCATGCCTTGGGCTAGTCTCAAAACAGCAGATAAGCAGCATGTGATACATGCCTAAAATTCCACCTAATGTATTTGGTTGTCATTGTAATACTGGTGAAGAGAAAACACAAATAATGCTCACATGGCAGGGGAAATTGGGGCAGAAATTATACTTCCACCCTCGCCTTAACCGGGGACAAAGAGAGGAATCATTTCCAGTTAAGACTCCTGAAATAGTCACTTTGCATGAAGCCACCAGCTGCTGAATTTCAGGGGTGGGATATTCCTTGCCATCAGCTCTTAGGAAGAGGTTAATATCCTTTCCTTTCTAGTTGCATGAGTGTGACTTCTGATTTTGTCACCTCAAACGCAGTTCAGTATGCTCTGCAGCGGCTACAGCTTCAACTGTGTGTAAACTACAGCTACTTTTAGACTGAAATGGCCCAGCGGGGATATGGTGAATATAAGATGCCAACAGCCCATGATCTGCTAGTCTTATCCTAAGCAATGCCAAAGGTGTCTTGGACACATCTGCTTCATCTACTGATCTCTAAAACCTTGGATCTTTTCCTTTAAGGTGATGACCATACACTGATGCAGTCCCCGGACATTTAGGATGATTGGAAGCACTTTGACTTTGAGTCCCTGAGAGAAATGGGGTTTGAGGCAGTGCATCCTTAGGGAAAGATCTTTGCTTTCAGTCTACTTTTCCACCTCAGGTTGAACACAAAAAGGGAAACAAAAAAAAAAAAAAATTTGGTGGCACACTTGAAACCTGAACTCCTCAGACATGCTTGGAAAAGGGTCATCTTGACAGAGGCTGTGGTGTAGGAATTCAGTGACCGGTCCAGAGGGCTTCAAATGAAGCTTTTTCATTTAAAAACAGGAAAGTTCCCTAACAGGAAAGTTAGGGATGCAGCTGAGAGAAATACTTTACATCTTATGCCCAATATTGGCTGGAGATGGGTAGCTATAAACAAGTTAAACCAATCAGCCCAACAGCCAGAGCAGAGTTTTTCCCACATCAAATTTCCTTGCAAAACTGTATAGCTGTGGTTTGTTTTTCTTAGGCATGATACAGCTGCTTACATTTGGTATGCCAGGTACATTTTCTAAACAGTGATATATCCAATCATCTTGTCACTAATCAGACTCCGGGAGTTCTCATCAGTACTAATGGGATTTTGGATACCATCTGCCACAGCAGGGCAATTTTCTAAACCTAAATGTTAATAAAGAATGGTTCTTCCCATTGCAGAACTGAAAAACATAATCCTAAGAATCCCATCAAAAGAAAAAGAGAGGCTGAGAGTTGAACACTGACCTTACAGGCCATCAAAGGGCAAATCAAATCAAATCCATACCTTTGCTTAGAAAGTAGGGCAGGAAGATGGATGTTGGGTGAGGGGAACAAAGGACAAGAGTCAACTATATGGAAACGCAGTTATTCAACACAGTAATCATGTTCCTTTGGCCCCTCTCCCACTCCTTTAAATATGAGCTATAAAGACCATTTAAATTTCATGCAAAGCTACATACCACTTTAGAAGAGAAATGAAAAAAAGCCACCAGGCTGTCCCTCACCAGAGTGAAGGGGAACCTTAGGCAGTCAACTATAATGATCCAGGTTTGCGGTCTAGCAGGACACCAGTATTACCACTGCTCCATGTAGTTTTGCAAGTTCAGAGTCTCTTTTCCACATCATGTTGAAAAGGTAAGAGAGCTGGCACAGAGGGTTCCCACAACCTCATGTTGAAGTGCTGGATCACACCTCATACTCCCCTCCTAAATCTCTACCTAAACGTGGAGATGCTCCCTGGATGTATCCTCTCAGCTTGTTGACTTGTCTTAGCTCGTACGCTATGCCAGGGTTATCTGTGTGATGTTGTCGCAGCAGGCTGTCCAAGGTCTGCCCTGTGCCTAAGGTCAAGAAAAGGAAATTTTTTCACCCCTTGATGGGTGATGATGATGAAACTTAGGATTTGCCAGCAACAGTACCTTTTCTGGAAATTAACCAGCATTCGCAGCTAACAAGACCCCAACCATTTTGCAATTATAAATTCTCCAAGTCCGGATACAGTGAGCCACAGACAGGTCAATGAAAAGGCAGTGAAAACAGGGTATAATCATATTCTCTATGACACCAGTACAGCTGAAGTCAAAGTTAGAGAGACCCATAATGTCATAGCTGACATTTGTGAAGCTGCTCAGGCAGATGTTTACCTGGAGAGTTGCTCTTCCACAGTTGGAGGATGCAGAACACAAGGGTGATTATCCCAGAGATCTTCTACAGACATTTCAGCTCTCCTGGGACTTATATATAAAGAAAGAAAGTACTCACAGAGTTTGATGTGTGCTCAAGACTCCTTGGAGGTTTCCCTGTCTAAATCTTCATTCAGTCTTTCATGAGTCTGAACAACATATCCTGTATGGAGTGTTGTTGAGGCAGGATTTGGAAAGGCTTCTGTGAGGAAGAACCTCGCCTCCATCCCCTCCTGTACAAGCACAGAGTCAAGAATGAGGACTACAGTATGAAGGAGGATGGGGCAGGAGTGTATTTTCATGTTCAGGTTATGTTTTTGGTTTGTTTTCCTAGGAGGACCTCCATCTCTGGAAACTGGAAGGCAAACACAGGTTCTGCGATGCTAGAACAGATTGCAATGACAGAGAGGTAAGGAAGAGGGTTTCAAGACAGTATTACCTATTCTTGGGATAGAAGGGAGGAATTGTATTTCAGATGTTGGTTAACTGAGAGAACTGGTAAGTGAGGTCTCCCAGGAGGCTGGATAAAGAAGTTTGAAAGACCAAGTGTTTCCTTAGAAAAATACTAAGGGCACAAAGGCAAACTGTCCTATTTTAGAGAACAGACTGGAAGTACAGCTAGAGACCAACATTGCTAAATCATTAGATCTTTAGTGAATGTAGCCACAGGAAACAAGACCGGCATACTAAGGTCAAGCACACGAGCACAAACATGTAGGGATGAAATCAGAAAGGTCACAGCACAAAACAAGAAGTAACAAGAAGTTATTCAAAGTACATTACTAATGAGAGGCAGACACAGAAAAGTGTTTTTCTTCTGCTCAACAGAGGGAAAAATCTGTCAGCTGAAGTGCTGAAACTGTCTCCCAAAAGTGGACAGTGTTTTAGCAAAGGTCTTCTCACTGCTGAACAGAGCAGAAGAATTGCCTCCTGCATCTTACAGACTAAAATTTGCAGATGGTGCTTACATATATTCACATCACTGTGATATTTGCTAATATTGCCACTGCATGACATTGTTGACTCATGGTAACTTGCACTTTGCTGTAACTCCCAAACCCTATTCTGCAGAACTGCTGTCAAGTCACTTGTTCTCCATCTTATTTCTTTAAGTAAGTTATTCATAGATTTATAGAAGCCCTAGATTATGTACAGGTACTCATCGCTAGTAAATCTAAGATTTTTTCAGATTATACCTCCAATTTGTCAGGATCATGTTTAATTCTGACTCTATCCAGGTTTGGGCACCACATTTGAAGATAGACAGCAATGAGCTGGAGAGAGCCCAAAGGACAATAAAGGGAATGTTCAGAGGAGAAAGCATAATCAGCCTATGAGAAAAGAATGCAACAATTGCTTATGTAGTTTTCCTCCTTTTTCAGTTAGCAGACCACTGATATTTTTCCAGTAGAGGTGTAGAATCATGCGTAATGAATCTATGCATGCAGTGCAGAGGTTCTCTTTCCTTCATTAGCTGTCACAGAGCTGGCAGAAGTTGTCCACAAGCTGAACACCACTTCATCCTAAAGATGAAAAAACTTAAAGGGCACAAGCTTTTCAAATATATAAAAGGCTGGTAATAGGGCATTACTCACTCTTTATATGACCAGTACAATGCTGAAAGAAATAATGGGCTTAAATTATAGCAGACAAGGTTCATTTGAACATTTCCTAACAGTGAGGATAGTGTGGCACAGAAATAGATTGCCTGGAGGAGATGGAGAATCTCTGTCCTCTTTCAGACCAGATTGGAGAAATGTCTCCTCTTTGGGGTACAAGAGTTGTGCAGGTGATCATCTAAGGTCCCTTCTGCACCTTTAATTCTGTGAAACAGGGAAACAAAGCCAAGCCCCGAATCAGATGCTGAAGGTGGCTCTGCAAGACCCTAATAAGACTGTGGGAACTGAACATTATTATGTATCCTGGTTGTTTATAACACAGCTCAAGCTAGAGAGACGAAAGGTAGACATTCCCTCATTGCAGAGTTGTAGGACTAAAACCCAGATTCCTGCCAGCCTGCCGTGCTGCATTTTGAAGGTTCGTTTTATAGCTGTAGGACCAAAATTCACCACTCTAGCCTTATCCAGCCATAAATGCAACAAATCCTGTTGAAATCTGTGTCTCATCAGTGTGTGCAACAAGGCAGGAGTGTGCTGAAATGCTCTGATGAGTAGGGGCAACCTGCAGTACCTATTGTACTGAACAGCAGCCCAAAGAATTGACATGTTCAAGTATCACTAGGCAAAATGGCAGTAAATCCTCTTCAAATGCTACCCTTGATGCATATGCATAAATACACTCTTCTGTCCCATAGCACTTCTGTCCCATTCCACCCCAGCAGCCCTGGTGCCTCCCAGTCCTCACCGAGGGCCAGAAACTTTTAAAACATGTAGCTATTGGGGTCTCTGACAGGGGCAACAATTCCCTGAGCCTGGCTGCTGAACCCAGACACCTAGAGAAGTCCCTCAGGAAGACAGGTGGTTCCCATGATGGTGCCCCTGGGTGTGGGGCCACACCAGTGCAGGAGCGGGGCTGGCAGTGCCTCCTGCCTCCCTCACAGGGTCTGTAGTTCTCCTCCTCCTTAGGCTACTGACTCCTCCTCAGGTACTCTCCACTACTGACTCCACCCCAGGGCTGGGGTAAATATGCTTGGTCTCCTCATCAGGGATAAGAGAGCACTGGTAGTCATCTAAGCCATACTCTTGCTTCTTCCTGCAAACATCGTGTTCACAGAAGTTGATCATTATATTGTCAAGCTGTGGGGACTCTGGCTGGCTTCAAGGACGTAAACTTGTCCTTTGGCCAGAACTCTTTTTCCAGTCCCTGTAGGGTCTGCTAAATATCAGTGTTTTCATCAGACTGTGGCCCTCCCTCCCCTCCCCGCATCTTGTCATAGTCCTGCTTACAGATATGCCGTTCTGAGATTATTAGTTTTATAGAAATGGTCAGGACTGCGGTGCAGCTGCACAGGAAATAAAACCAGGCTCCCTCATTCCCTCCTCGTTTCCACAGTGGGGGGATGCAGTCCCCCCCATAATACGCCTCTTGTCATTCTCTCTCCTCTGACACCAGGATAGTTAAGGGGACACCCGCCAGGCCTGGCCCCTATTCATACCAGCTCACGTTCTTGCTCCGAGACGGCTAGAGAAAAGGGATACAGCCTGTAGCTCTCCCTCTGACAAAGCAGTGCCTGGTCCGTGTGATGGGACTGCCTGGCTAGGAAAAACACCCGGGGGATGGAAGGGAGGCAGGAGACTGTAAAAGGATGAAATTGAAAGAGTAAATTGTACAAAGCAGGAGCCACTGGGTTACAGATCAGGGAGGGGATGGCTACTCCCTGCTAAATTCTGCACTCACTTTCCGATCTTATTCCAGCCCCCGTGTGCAGAACATCTTATCAGGAGAAAGCTGCCTGCATAATGGAGGGCTTTCAGGCAAAGCCAATAAAAACGCGAAGGGGCCAACACTACTGGGAGATTAAAAGAGCTAAATATTTATAGCTTGGCTAAAGGACAACCAACTGGTGATCTGATGTACATACCAAGAGGGAAAGAGGTAGTTTTGAGGGCAGGATTAAAACAATCTGAAATGAAGGGAAACTTTAGGCAAGATTCTTTTTTTTTTTGCTCCATCTCCTGTGCAAGAGAGGGAGGCAATGACCTAGCAAAGCATGTGAAGTATGCCTTGTGATAAAAAGGGCTCCAGAACTGATTTGTGCTCCTGTGGGCAGTGGGATGGGTGGCTGCATTTGGTGTACTCTGGTGACAGCTAATCCTAGGCCATGTCTCTGTGGTTTCTGCAGGTACAGACTCTGGGCGGACGCCTGCGCGGAAATGTTTGGAGGTCTTGACATCTGTGCTGTCAAAGCTGTCCACAGCAAAGATGGAAAAGACTATATCATTGAGGTGAGAGCATGAGGAACCTCAATGCAAGTCTCCTTTGGGAAGTGTATCTGCAAACACGCTCCCTTGGAGTTCACGTGCACCAGTGTGCTCGCTTACCCCTGTATGCATGGTCCAGCAGTCAGTGCTCCTCAGTGCTGACCTGTTTTCCTCCAGCTGTGGTCCACTGATATGCAAGAAACTGATCTAGAGTCCCAGCTAGACTGGCAGATATGCAGCAAGGTGTCAGGGTGGAAGTGCTTTCATTTCTCATGGACTGTGAAAGGAAAGGAGAGCCACCAACTGCTTGGCCACCCCAGCTTTCCAGCTGATAAATCCCTACAGTGCTGAACCTTACCAGCACAGGACTGATGTGAAGCTGCCTTCTTATAGAGCACATAAGAGCCTGCAAGTGTTGCTGGTAGCATCCAAAGTTTGGTGTGTCTCAGTGCACCAGTGCCCCAATATCATCCTTCCCAGGCTAAGCATTTGCAAAGCCAGGGCATCTCTCATACCTGCCAGCAGGGATCAACAGCATCATGAACAAACATGCCCATATTCAGCACAACCTGAACGCAGGTGCCAGATCATGCTAGCACATTAGTCATGTTAACCTTCTCCCATTACCCACACAGAGGTCCAGCAGGTGACTCAGTCCCATTAAAAAAATCTCATTTTCTCTCTGAATGAACCTGTCTTTCTCCAACCACCTTAAAGGGAACCTCAGTAACAAAAATCCTAGCTGCATCTAATTTAAAAGAGTAAAACAAATGGTGAGAGTGTAGCAAAAAGGTCCTTAAATAGCAGGAACAATGTAATTTAAAAAATAGGTGTATTTTCTAAAATCTTTTGCCTGGACAGCATTCACTACAATAACAGACCAGCCAGACAAAGCACCACAGAGTTACTACAGGCAGTGTGGACTACAGACTTTTGTGTTCAGAGCTGGACAGACTGTGACTCTGAGAGCTAAAGTTCGATGTGCTCCTTGCCAGGCCAGGAGGCAGACGTGGGAGTGGGGTAGATAGCACATCAGGTCATTCTAACAGGGCAGAGAAGGAAAAGCTGGCCAGAAAATTAAAGTGGAAACTTAAGAGGCACTCTGGGGAGAGCAAATCTGGCAAGTAAGCAAGTGCCTCTGTCACTCCTGTGACTCAAGGAGGCACAGCATCTGACCTGTTGTAAACTCCACCACCACAGGCCAGCCGAGGAAGATGAGCAGAGCCAGCCTACGGCTTCATGCAGGGGTGCTGACACACTGGAAAGCTATGTGTGGGAGAGCAGTCCCACCCGCTGAGGGTTGGGATGCTGATGAGAACCACATGAGCCCTCCAGCGACTGCGCATTCCTGCATTATGTATCTGCTCTCCAGGGAGCAGTGACCTGTCAAAGGCCATGTGATATAAGCAGGCTGCCAGCAACAAAATGCTGGCAAGCCTCTGTCTTTCCTGAAGTGGTGGGGCCACGGTTGATGGGTCTGCTCCTGTATGCAATTTATCTGCACCTGGAGGAGCATCCCCCAGAGCAGACTGTCTCCCTGCCATGCACTTTTGTATCTTCATGTGCATGTAGCGGAGAAAGGAAAGGCAAGAAAGTAGTCTTGCTAGAGATGACCTGAAGGACATTTAGACTGTGTCCATACATGGTTAGACATGAGATGTGGATTTCATATCCCTGCATCTATTCTTGCATCTAAGCCTACGTACGTGCACACATGGCTAATTCTGTGCTTAAGGATTATATGCCCCTGTCTGGGTATACCCCTGAGCTTTCACATCTGCCCCTGTGTGTGACTGACTGGATGAAAAGCACATCCATATGCTAACAGCCATCATCAGCTTGCACACAGAAAGAGAAATGCATATTAATACTCCTCTCTCTGAGACCAAGGTAAAAAGCAATGGATCTAATATGATACAAATCAGAAGAAACAACGTCAGCTTCAGATGGGTCATGCTGAATTATCCCAGCGGAGAACCTGATTGAGCAGGCCTGATGTACCAACATCTAGCAGGCATTCAGATGCTAGGCTGATGGACATTGTTGGGATAGGAGTAGAGTAGTATGATACAAAGAGCAGAACAAAGCTGAACAGGCACCTTTTCTCTTTATGCAGATCTGAGGGAGATGCTGACAAGTAATTAATTGCCTCCAGCCTACTTCCTGGGGTACTTTTCTTGGTCTGAAACTGATCCTTTATTTTGCTTTTTTCTTTTGATAGTGAGAGAAAAAAGTTATTTGACAGCGCAACAGTTGTATTTTTCTTGGTGAGAAGGAACAGCGTGCTGTGACATTTTACAAGAAAGCTCGCCTAAATGGGCTGAACAAATAAGGAATTTGCACAATGCAATTGCAGGCAGTAATTAATTTTCACGGTGCAAAGCAGTTCTCTAGGAAAGCTTTGCAGAAGTAGTGATGGGCAGTTCTATGAACTGAGATTTATCACAGTGGTTTGTTGCAAACAGAATCAGATTAAGACAGATGAGTTATCAGCACAGAACAAGAGTAGTCTTGCACCCATGGTATTTGCTGTTACTTGAACTTCACCTTCTTTTCTTTTCCCACGGCAAACAGCAGAATCTAGTATGTTGCTGCCCTTCAAAGCACTAGCACGCTTACGCACCATTTGCATGGCTTATATTGAAAACTTTGAAGAAATCAGTAGATCAGTAGAAATCAGTAGATTTCTTCAAAGTTTCATGCTATTAAAACAGCTGTGAATTTAACAGTAAATGTTGGTACTTCTTTTTCCTCTGCTTTAAAGAACTCTGTCACTCTAAGGGAATATTCAGCATGAATAGTCAGCGCTTGATCAGAAGGCCAGATCCTCAAAATAGTGCAAGTTCGGTATCACTAGTAGCAGCCAGATTCTCAAGAACTCAACAGCGTGTATGGTTTAATAATCCCCCCTCACTTTTTTTGGTAATCTAACTCTTTTCCACATCTCTGCCATGCTGACAAATATGGAGTGAGTGGAGGGCAAGTAAAATGATCCATGGGGTTTATTCTTCCTCCTGGATCAGCTAAGCCCAACCTGCCATACAGCTAAGCTGTGTTGCTAGACATGCTCCCTGCTGGCCTGCAAGTAGCCCTGCCCATCCTACCAGCACTGCCGTATCATTTCTTTTGATATGTCTAATCATCTGTTTCCTTCCTTCCTTCCCTAAAAATCACCTAACACCCCACTCCTGCACATCAGAGCATGGAATAACAGGTCCAGCCTTCAGGCCTCAGCGTCAGATAGGCGCAGGGGGAGGAGTGGGATGGGGCTTCCCTGAGTCTCTTCTCTGCCCGGCTGCTTTCCGCTCTTCCCTTGTACACCTTATCGGGCACCAGCAGCTGCATCAGGAGCAGCCACTGACCTTGGGCAGCTACAAAGACCGGGTCCATATGTGCCGACGTCTTCGTGCCTTGCCCAGCTGTTCTGTGATCTCCCCACGAAGAGATGAGTGCAATCTGTCTCTGATTCACATATTCCTTCCAGCCATTTGATTTATTTCAGCATTAGCATTTTTATCTGCCCAGATCCAGAGCAATTCCCCTTTCCCGGAGGACAGGCACGGTGACATCTCATGCTCCTTTTCAGTTCAGCAGCCACCAGCTGTGTTGGTTTGCCCCCAGAAATCACTGTCATTTTCAAAAGCCTTCCCTTATCATGTGAGTGTTCATTCCCGTATTTGCAATCTCCCACAGTTCACGTTCCCCTGCCAAACACTACACAGCAGGACAACAGATATCCTCATCCCTGGTGCGCCTTCACTGGTTCAGGTGGGACCTGCTCCAGGGTTCATTCCCCCTGGTACCTTTGTTTTATAAAACAGCATCTTCTCCTTCCTCTCCAGCCACTGCTGCTACAGAAAGAGTGAAAAGCAGTTCTTAAGATGGGGAGATGAGGGGTTTGGGGTGTTTTGACCAGAGCTGTGTCCCAGTTACTCACAGGGAGGGTTAGGGATTGGGGAGGTAGGCTTTGCTGGCCAGGCTGTTAGCAGAGTAATGGCATCATCTAGTGGTCAGACAGGTCCCTCGCACGGTGCATTGCAGGGAGCTGGGACCTCTTTTCTCACGCATGAATTGGAATTGCCAAATGAAATGGGAATGCTTTTAAAGTGGGGGTAGAGGGGAGGGACACCTGCGCAGGAACCTGCTGGAGGGCCCCCAGGAGCCCCTGGCTAGTGAGACACAGATGGGAACTGGCCATTCCCTGACACTGTTAGGAAACATCTCCTTTCCCCACTTCATTTTTTAACAGAGAAACAGCAAAGTGGACAGTGGAATGAGAAGCCACTTTGTGTATTTAGCTGAGCACTGCCATCTAATTTTCTAACCTCCTCCTTTTGCCCCCTAGGTCAAGCAGGCCATGGATATAAACATCAACTCACTCTTCATGCAAATCCCAGTTAAAACTTCCTAGACGGCTTCCCTAGTGTTCACGAGACACCTATAGAAATTAATCCAAATCAATAGTTATTCTACAAGAAAAGACTAGGATACAAACTCAATGAACTCACCTCACTGATTTCCCCTACTTCAAATCTAAAAAAAAAAAAAAGGGTGCAAAACTTTCCATTTCCCTCCAAGTGTGGACTCTTGCAGCCTTGCAAGGGTGGAGTGCATTTCCGATTGTTATCTGCGTGTGACTCAGTGCCTTTCTTGAGCAATGCAACCTTTAACTCTGCATTTCCAGTGTTTTAATGTTTGGTTTAAAAATAAAAGCTAAATAAAATAAACTCTTCCAACCCTGATATTTTGGTACAATTATATTTATTCCAGCTGAATCTTAACTTCATCATAGTGCAGTTCTTCCTGTGGGATTTAGCTAATGTTTGCAAAGCACTTGATTTACGATGAATGGTTGAAAATGATGTTTAGGGCTGCTATACAGCTGAGGGTCTGCTGTGCTTTCATTGTTATTGTTGTTGTCAGACCATTTCTTACCTCAAAGACCCTTTGACAGTTCTCCTTCCCCCATCCCCACAGCCTTGCTTCTCAGCTTTCCCCAGCAGTTGTAGTACTTGCTTCAGAAGCAGTTGTATCACAACAATATCAAGAAGACATGCAGAGAATAAGTTTACTTTCCTGCATTGGGTGCTGTTGCTTTGGTGACATCCTATTCATTACACATCTGTGGTGTTTTATTTCCCCTCTCAGGGTGCAGTGCTTTACATTGATTAATCCCAAATGTTTCCTGGTTTCCTCCAGTCCCTTTTGCCCTCATCTCCTCAGGCTTCTGTACATGTTGTTTCCCTTCTCCTGTGGCCCTTTCTGCTGTAATGTCACCCCTAAATGCTGTGGAACAATGCCAGAGAGACCTCATCCATCAGAGGCATCTCCTCAGGACATGTGAAGAAGCAAGTTTGTGTTTAGTTGATTTAGAAAGCCTCTAGCCACCAGAAGGCTTGGCTTGGCTTCCAAGTCGTGAAGGAAGAAAGATGGGGAGTGGGAGGAAGTCATACCATTTCTAAAAAAACCTAAGCGAAACCCCACACCTAGGAAAGTCAAGCATGTTTCAGCATGGAGGAGAGTGGTGACTAGAGGTGTTGGCAAGGATGTGGGGACACAAAGCAGGTTAGTGTGAGAGGTGAGTTGAAACAGGCATCTGCCACCAGGAAACCTTCTTACTAACTGTTCTTTTTCCCTCCTGTACCAGGTGATGGACAGCTCAATGCCCCTGATTGGGGAGCATGTGGAAGAGGACAGACAGCTAATAGCCGATCTGGTTGTTTCCAAAATGACTCAGCTTGTCATCACTGCTGGATCTACACCGTCACCGCTGAGGCCTTGGGTATGAGCAAAGAGAGACCTTACGGCCAAGTTGTTTTCCTGAACTTTTTTCCTCTCTCTCCTCCTTGTGCATGTCAGGCAGTCAGACACCTCAGAGTTTAACAGTCCCATACGGGAGTGTATTGGATAGATTGACTCCTGCTCTTCCAAAGAAGTCTCTTACAGACTCTTTGCAGTGGGTGCCCCTACGAAACCCCTCTCCCTTTCTTTCCTTCCATATAACTGTAGCATCACACCAGTAGTGTGGTCCATGCATCTAGACATTCTGGCTTGCTAAATTCATAGATCCGTATCGAAGACAGCCATTTTTAGAAGTGCTTGTAACACCTGGCTTCATCTCCATCTAACACCATCCTGCAGGATAGGTTTCATTCCAGTTTTTGCATCCCTGATGAAAATCTGTGCTTCCCAGAATGAAAAGTGGGAATCTCCACCAAGAGTTGTTCCATTCCTTACTGCAGCCTTTCTTCCTTGGAGATGCCCTTCACCCCCTTCATCAGGAGGAGGTTTGACTAATGCTGAATTCATATCACCACCTGTCATTTTTTCATTTAAACTGACCCCTTAGTTGCTTCTTGTGTACATCTTTTTGAGCATCAGATGCATCTGTTCTCAGTGCTACACTTCCCAGTGGCAATTATGTATACATGAAACACACCAGAACATAATCTGTGTCTCCAGGCATATGGGCTACACCTCTTTCAGTATCTAACAGGGAACCAAGCATGAAGGTTTGAGGACAACAAATCTGTACAAAAGAAAGGACAGGCAAGTATACAGGCTGAGGGATAATACTGACTGCAACAGACTGGAACAGTTTCCATTTCCACTTTAGACAGCAAAAGGGAGAAAAGTCTTTATGTCTCTCTGCCTTTGTCATATGACAGCCCAATCCTGCTAAACCGGGTCCCCAGCATGAAGGGTATTCAGGGTCACTCCAAAACAAGTTTTAGCTAGAGTGAGGGGGTAAACATTTAATAGACAATAAACATGCTTTGAGGCAGGGAAAGCGATACAGAAGGGATAGGATTTACTCTGGCCAAAGTGAAGCCAACAACTGCCATCTGAAATAACCAAGATACAGAGTGCATAAACTAAGAGCAAAGGGGAAGCCAACAGTAACTGAGAACATGGACAGATGCATCTGTTGCCTATGTAATATACTGGTACAGGATTGGATTGGATTACAACAGACCTAAAACAGGGCCAAAATAAGGACAAAATAAGTTGTCTTGGAGCGATAGGGTGTCAAATAGAAGAGTTAAATAAGAAACAGGTCTTCATCAAGAATACAACCTACAAATATCTGTATACAAAATCAAGAAAATTAAAACCACAAACGTGTTAACTAGAGTGTTTTTCTATAGAGGAAGATCTTGGTACAACAAATGTTGCAGAAACCGCACAAGCTACAATTACTAACGTAATGCTATAACACCTAGTTACAGATGTACAGAGAGAAGTAATTACATGTGAGGCTGGTGAGATGCAAAACGAGAGGTACAGGTGAAGACTTCACAGAACAACGAAAAATAACAATCCTGAATAGAAGGATGGCAGTACTGAATACACATTAATATGAGTCCTTGCATACCCTATGGGTATGCATGAAATACCTATACATATTATTGGAGATGTCTATACTAGTCTCTATATCAAGAAAAACTAAGAAATTACGAAACTGAGTGTCCAGCATTGACAGAAGTGGAAGAAGCAACAAGTCATAATAATGTGAGACTACAGCTATCAAGGAGCAAGTCAAATAGCACAGTGGGACAGCAATTCAGAGAGAATTCCCCATCTCTGCAGATGTCTGCTTCCTGGAACTGCAAAATCCAAGTGCAACAGGAAAAAACACCTTGACCTAGCCCCTTAAGAAACACCCAGGTACAAATTCAGAAAGTGAATATATACTACTAGGTTTTATGTCCAAGGGACAGATGTGATACCAAAAGTAAAGTATGACACAAACAATTAGAAAAGATTATTTTAATCCAATGAGAAAAATAATCAACTCTAGCATTAAAAGGAAAGCTGTATGGTTGTTATTTGAGAGACCATTGTTTTCCAGAATGCATATATGCATTTCTGATCTGCTCCTGAACCAGGAATGCAAGAAATAAACTTCTAGAGTTAAGTGGTAAAGTGAGAGAGGACATTCAAGACATATAGGGAAAAAAAATCTTCCAAATTTGGAAATCTGACATTTAAGGAGACCTTTATGCACCACCACCATGCAAGTAATAAAAGGAAACATAAAAAAGATAGAAATTGATTTTGAAGAACAGGTGGAGGGAAGAATGAAACAAATTCTTTGAGTTCATCAAAAGATGGAACCCTACCAAACAATTGGTGGGCTCTATGGATCATCCAAAGTTAAGGGAGAAAAGAAGTCACAACAGGGACAGTGTTGTGACTCTAGTAAATTTAATTGCTGAAAGTGGGGAACTTTTGAAACTAGATATAGCTTTTCCTGATAAGAAATACAGGAGTGAGAGAAAAACCAGTGATTAAATCAGTGATGGCTGATATATTAAAAAATTATTAAGCCCCCAGACCCAGGTGGCTACATCCAATAAATGGAACTTAGGAAGTGACTAAGCTGCCAAGAAAGAATGTGCAATTTCATTAGAAACAGTGTTTGCTCCAGAGGATTGGTGTACAACAAATACAAAATATGCGTTTAAAAAGTTGTAAGAGTCATGGACCTTATGAATTATCTCAGACAATCATTTAAAAAATAATACAGAAGACTCAAACCAACAGAACCACGACTTCAGATCATTTACCACATTTTTTTTCAAAGAAAAATGTCCCACTAATTTCTTTTTTATTCTTTTCCTATCATTTATTTGAGAATTCTTTCATGAAGTGGTAGGTAACAGGCAATCAGCCAAAATAATGTAGCTAGACTGTCAAAAAGCCTCAGGCAAGGTAACAGACAAGTACTATCAAAGAAAGCAAGCAGAGAGGAGCTAAAGGCAAAGTTTCACTGTGGAGCAGAAGCTAGTATCAGATGAAGACATAGATATGAGAGATTTTAATCCTTGCAAACAGTTAGCAGAAGGGATACGTAAAGAATGCTAAGCCTGGTCATGTTGATAATTGGGTTAGCTGAGCCCATGACAGGACAAGATGTTCATGGCAGCCTTTTTTTCAGGGCTACAACATGAAACCTCGTTTCATGGTTACAGCCGTGGTTCTCTCCTCACCTCTCTGTCCCACCTCCATCCCTTCCCATCACTGTTTCCCTTCCAAAGGCAGAAGACCTTGAGCTGGCTCTCACCCCTTCATCTCTGAGCCTCAAGATCCTGTTTTGCCTTCATCTCTGAGAAGCCTTGGGTTGGCTGTCGGCAAAGGCCGTAGAGGTGAATATAAGACCTGATTCCATTTCTTTGGCTGGTCTAATCAGGATGTCTCACAGCATTAGGATAGTAAATTTCCACCAACACCAAAGGAAGGTTTAGTGTCCCAAGCTCTGCAGGACTAGAAGCCATGAATGGAAAATTCCCGAGTTTTCCTCCCTGTCCATTTGGCAAGTCCCAGAAAAACAGTGTAAAAGATGGGCTGGCAATTTCATCACATTTATGTTAGCCAGTTGAAACTTGTTTCAACGCTTCCAACTAGGAAACATTTCTTCCCATTTCCAGAATCACTTAGCTCATTTTCCTGACCTTCCAGGAGCCTTGAAGACCCTTTTATCACTGTGTTCTCCATGTAAATAATCCAGCATGTACCTGCCTATCTGTCTCCAGCTTCCCCTGTTTTCATAAACAATTTTGTGCAATAGACTTACTCAGACTTTTGTTAACCTTGGACCAGCCCTTTGTGCAACAGTTCTGTGTTGCTTAATCTCTGTATTAAAATATCTGTCAAAAAGAGTAAACAGTGAGAGAGAAGAAAGTGCAGATGGCACCAACTTATTTGCATTAGTCAGGACGGGGATGGCAGTGAAGAACATCTGACAGAGCTATGTATGTTAAGCCACCACAACAGCAAAGGAAACTCTGTACGGACAATTAAAAGGTAAGCTACACTGCAGGTAGAGAGAGGGAGAACATAAACAATCTGTAGACCTTGCAAGCGGCACTAGCCATGTCCCTTGAGAAAGACATTGTCACATACAGGCTCATGAAAACCATCGCTCAGCCTATGGCTGTGTTGACAAGGGAGAAACAGGAAATTAGGACGCAGGAGAAATGAGCTGGTGATGTATACAGAGAACCCAGATACTGCTGCATCTGGAATAATGTAAGCAGACCTGCCTCCGGCATCTGCAGAAGGAATCACAAAGCTGGGAAAGAGAAGTGGGTGATGAAAACAATTACGGGCCTGGAAACATTTCCATGGAGGGACTGAAGGGATTCAGTCTCTTGGCTTTAGAAAGGAGGTAAATGAGAGAGGGGGCAGCGGAGGTTTGCAAAATAATGAATGGCCTAGCAAGGGCAGGCTGTAAGAACTACTCTCAAAACTCAGAACAAAGCAATAGAGTTAAGAAATGGGAAAAGCAGGGAGGCTGAGAGCTGAGCAAGACTCAGAGGGTCTGGGTGTAAATATCAAAACAAAATATCAGGAACTGTTGCAAAGATTTTGTGGAGCAGATAGCAAGCTTCATGTTTCAGGGTTTAAGCTGGCCCTTGCTTATTAGCAATCAAGAGGAGACCCCTTGGGGTAAAGAGATCATTACTCCATAGATGCTTCCATGGTTCATCCCTCCTTCCTTTGGAACATCTGGTGCTGGCAACTGTCAAAAATGGGAGATGGGACTAAGAGACATGTGGTAATTCCCGATTGCCTAAAAAACATTCTAAATTGTAACTTCATTGTTATTCCCTGTGAGCAAACAACTTCTGTGCTCTTTATTACTGAGCTCTCCATCTTAGTCCCATGAGATTTTACAACCAGATGCTGTCTGTGTGTGTATTTAAGGAACACTTCATGACTCTGCAATTCCTATATTTCCTCAGGGCTTCTCTTTGGGGACTCTGTATTAACTGGAATGGCTTTTTTTCCTTTAGCCTCCACAAGTTCAACCTGCGTCAATGAAATCTCAGACTGGACCTCAGCTTGGCCAACTGTCCCAACCACGGCCTCCTCCCCAAGGTACAGTTCTTCAGGGCCCATGACAGTGTGGACTGAGACCTATCAGTTTTACTTCTAAATAAAAGCTACTGGGATAAAGGTTTCACTCATTGTTCCAATTCACTGACAAGCAGGCAGCAAATTCAGCGTGCTGTTAAAGCAGCTGCTATCATATTCCACAGCAGCTCAGAAAGTAGGGTGAAACTTTGATACAGATCCAGCTGACACTGCTGGTAGGACTTGGCTCAGCAAAGCGAGGCCACTTGAACTGGCACTAGAGCAGGATTCTGGGAACAGATTGTATTTGTGTTTACACAAAGCAGTAGTAGCTACAAGTGTTAAGTGATGGGAAGAAACTGATGCTGTCAGGCTTGAAACAGACACCAACGTGGTGATGTCAGGATCCTCGATCCATCTGTCCAGGTGTTCCCCTGTCAGCAAGAGCACACCTCCCAGCTCCTCCTGACCGCGGCAGCAGATTTGACTTCAGTCGCTGGTCAGAACAACAGATTTGGTTTATTGTCCTGATTTACACTGAGGTGATGAAGGGCTGCCCCATAGGTACCCAGACCACACCAACCACTCAATTCACATAACCAATTAGACCCTCCTTTTGCCACCTTTCATTTCTCCACCACAATCTCCTACCAAATTAACACCCACCTCTAACTACCTTTTCCTAATCAGTCACAGTTTTGCTGTATCTAAAATTTGGTATTTCTGATACCAAAGGCATCTATGTAATCTTGGCGTTATATGCTATTACTGATATGACGACTTAGGAATTGCTGTCCTTGCAGGATACTACTTCCCCATCTGTCTCCAGTACTCCCCTTCAATTCTCTGTGAAGTTTTTTCTCACATAACTCCCCCTTGATCACCTGTGAAATCCAGCCAGCCCTCACAACACTATCTCTAACTTTTGTCAGCTTCTCACACTGTTATCTGTCATGCCCAGCAATTTCTCTTGTCACACCCAATTATTTTCCACATCCTCTCCAGTTTTGAGAGTCTGCTACCAATACAGCTGAAGCCACCTGCTGATAATGCTGGAACATATATATGCATAGTGATAGGGTGCACAGTCTCTCATCAAACTGCTGGGCCCATGAAGGGACTGCTGACCCAAACCAGCAGATCCAGCTTTCATTTCCTGCAGAGAACTGGTTCTCCAGTGATTCTTCCTTCCCAACACATCAAGTGCTTGCCAAGGATAAGAAATATTAGTTACAAGGAAGAGCACAGCATGTTGAAGTGACTCCCTTTGGGGAGAGTGGCAGAGCTCCTTTAGTGCTGAAGGAGGTGGAGAAATGGACCACAGCTCTACAGATGTGGGAATGACACCAGTGTTGGGCCTATAAAAGAGGTTTTTCCTTATCCTTCTGCGTGAAGCTACTCTGAATAGCCTCTCCCCTTAGCAAATCCTATTCTTCCACATAGACGCTCCTCGCTTGTTGTCCACCACATGCAGTTTCTC
>VZTL01005541.1:52969-66436 GCA_013400535.1 Scopus umbretta
AGGGAGTGAGGAGTGGAAGCAGCACTACTCATATATATTTAAACTCCAGATGGAGGCTGTGTGTTTAAGCGCTCTTCTGGAGCAGAGCACGCCACTGACTTACTGTGAGTCTTTGGCAGCAGCCTTTGCTGCCACGCTTCATGGAGCATATATCTGTTTATATATATCTGTTTGGCACCACGGCCGGAAAGATTGGCCAAAAAAAAATGTCTGGTGTCGACAAAAAGCTGACACAAGAGCAAACTGGTATGAACAGACCATAACAAAATACAGGCTAGGAATGAGAAGACAGTTTCTAGACAGCAGAGGAGTTTCTAGACAGCAGAGGAGCGATGTTCTGGAAGAGGCTTTCAGTGATGTCTACATTAGCAAGGCAAACTAAGATCAGTGCACTTAAGGATCAAAATGTTGGTGCTAAGGATGCAGTCTCCACACTAGACATACTTCAGGTACTTTAATTCAGAGTCTGGTTTTGTACTGAATGCCTATTACTGACCAGGAGAAACCACTCAGTGACAAAGCATGGTAAGTGGGGAAAATTGGGAATTTTACTTCAAAACCACAGTCCTGACCTGAACTTAAAACACTAGCAGATACACACCCAGCAGGAGCAGTGTGGCCAACCAAGAGACCTGCATAACACAGCTGACAGTCAGAGCAGACATGCCAGGGAGGGCAGGCAACGGCACCCATTCCAGGGGACATGGCTACCAAGTTGCCCAACCCCTCGTGCTCTCACATTGGAATAGACAGGACTACTATTCATGGTGCAGCTGATGAGAGACGGGTGACCCTCAGTATGAATCCCTTCTTCTGTACTGGCAGCAAAATTACTTAACTGTTCCTCACAACAGTTGCACCAAATGGCAACTGCATGTTTTTAGTCAGATGTTTTCATAAACACTTATTAGTCTGGACTGTGATTTTGGCGCTACCTGCGTATGCCCCGTCCTCTCCCCTCCCCTCGTTCCTGGATGTCTTAGCATATGGAGAGTCTCCCTGCTTACCTCTCCTTTTATCCTTGAATTTGCCTGTGTGACGGAACACAAAGCATCAGTAACCAGCTTTGAACTACCACCTTCTCCAGCCAAGTCTGAACTCTGTTTTCCATTTCAGCAAATCGCAGTCCCTGACAAACACCTTCAGCATATCTGAATCATCTCAGCGGGGAAATGCCAATGAAGACGAAGCAAAAGCTGAGACCATCCGCAACCTGAGGAAATCATTTGCTAGCCTGTTTTCCGATTAACAGCCCCTGCAGCTGGATCTGTGCTTTTGTCAGCCCTCACTCTTCCTATCAGCATACCTGATGTCATCCTGGAACACACTCAGTCGTACCCAGCAATTTACAACTAACACCTGGGTAAAGGGAATTGAGAAAACTATAGCTGTTTTAATACAAAGAAAATATTATAACAGTCTGAAAAGTGACTGTAAGAAAGTGGCACAATTGCATTGGTTTTTGTGCATAACCAGAATCACATCTGTTCACATGACTGACTTGTAAAGTAAATTTTACTCTTGCTAACCCCTGTGGAGTCAACACAGTTATGACAGTGCAAACAAGATTTTATTTTGATTTGTATATAGTCAATGCAATTGCTAACTTCCAATTACTGAATCCTTGTGGAGGTCAAGCTAAAAACATATATATAGGCTTATTTCAGAAACAGATGTGCAAAGACAGAGTCAAAAGTAAGTATCCATTGACTGATAAAGTGAGCATGCTTGAGCATGGAAACACAGTGAACTGTGGAACTTCATGATACCAACTTTATAAAAAGTCACTTTTCAGAGCAAAACTACTTTCAAGTTAAATACAGTACTAGACATCAGTAAGCGCCAAAGATCACAGAGGCAGGTCATCCAGATGGACTGCTGGTTTGTTCCAGATCACTCTGCTCATAGCAGATAAAACGTCTCTGTTTCATGCCTTGCATTTATGTCCCGTGCACGTGATTTCTGGGTTCTGAGAGAAAAATGTCATGTTCTAACCCTGTAGCCTTAGCTCAAAAATAACCTGAGAAATGGGCCTTCCACGCAAAACAACAACTTCTTCCCCTGCCCCTGGAAACACCAGAGTTCATGTTCACAGTTCACACAAATTCCAGACAAAACCCAGCTAAACTCAAGCGCTTTGGTGACTTGGTCACATCTGGCTAAGTTTGTCCCCCAGGAACATGCTTAATTAATAGCAGAGCTGATGAAGTGCACATACTTGTGTGCTGAGTGTTCCATAATACCGAATGGTCAGACAGATGGAGTGAAATCCTGTCTCCCTCCTTGAACTCCCATTGACTTCACTGGGGTGAGTCAAAATGAATGCAAGGTGGGTGACAAACCTGCAATAGAACAGGAAAACTATCCTTTACAAATAAGATAAGCTGGGGCCTATCCCGAGACACCAAGCCATGGGAGGGCACATATGGGATTGCCCCAAGCAGGTAATGATCAGTATTAGTCCTCCCCCAGCCACCCCCAGGAATTATTCTTCCAGAGAAGAGAGAGATGGATCTTTGCCAGGTATGGTTTTCCTCTAAGCCTGCAACACAGAATGAAGCTCTGTATAAGCAGATATACTAGAACTGGGACATGGCAAAAAATAGGCATGACACAAGCTACATTCAGGATTTAAAAAAACAAACACACAAAACACCTTGAGTAAATCAATATATCTACAGCTATTTCTACCAGCTGAGAACCTACCCCTTGCACTGTGGTAGTTTTATTTATAACACACCTAACGCAGGTGCCAGTCCCCATCCCACCTCCTCGACTATTCTTCAAGTTTTGTCAAGTACTTTAGTCACAAACCACGCATACAGCTTCAAGGCCAGAGTTCTGGCTTTGTGCTTCCCTTAGCAACTTCACTTTGATGACACTTAGGAATGCCCAAGGAGACAGGGAAGTCAGTATGTTAAAAACATTTGAGTCACTGACACAGATCTTGGCTGTCACTTAAACAGGAAGATCCCCAAAACAGCAAAAGCAACAGCCACATTTGCCATCTTGGATCTTAGGATTCACTGGTGGGAGTGAAGCCAAACAAGCAATTCCTTCCTGCGTAGCACCTGTAATGAACATCTAAACCCCATGCAGTCATCTGGACCTTGTATGACCTACCCCTGAGCAGGCCCTTACACGCACAATGGCTTTTGTGACCTGTGCACTTTCAGGCAAGTAACAGCATAACTTTTCCAGGTTGGAAGGCTCTCGAGAGACTCATCTGGATCAATGATTAATACCCCAAGTTGAGTATTATAGAACCACCCTATTCCCTGATGATTTATCTCGCCCCCGCCCCAAGTTCTGTGTTGTCCTTCCAGGTTTGCTATGCAGTTTACAATGTAGATTTGTAAATACATGTCATTGTCCGAGAAAAAAACCAGACCCTGCTGTTTTGCAGTCTCCAGGAGCAATAAAAGAGTGACAAATGGCCTTGAGCAAGCACTGTCCCACTGGTAAGAACAATAGCAGATTAACAGGCTCCACTATATGGAAAAGAGGTAATACAACCCTGGTGGGAGAGGATTTCCTTCTGTAACACTTCCCTCAGCGTGGTTTATGCCTTTCCCTACTAAATAGTCACCAGAGATGCAAAGACAAAACCAGAAGTTTACTGCCAGAATCCTCAATTGCTCTATCGCCTGAATCTTTTTATGTCTCTCTTAGCAACACATCCTATACAAAAAATAACTAGTGACTAGTATGGCACGGCCCCATAATCACCGAATCATTCATCACTGAAACCACAACGGTTGGACCATTTTCTGATGTTGCATTTGAACACAGCAGGGCTGTCCTCCAATGGACCACAGGAACAGGATAGCACTGTTGACTTGATACCCAGCAGTGCCTCAGATCTCTTCATTTGCCTGCAGCTCCCAGCTGTCATCTTTCAAAGGAAAAGCAAACAGAACGGCATCTCCCCCCCTCCTAGCTCCAGCTTGCAAAAACAAGCAAAAGCAACAAGCACTCTCAGCTTAACTTGGTTACTCCTAGCATTCCTGAAAAGCATCTTCAGTTTTATCCGCAGAAGTGCTTTAAAGAAAACACTGACTTGATCTCCTAAGTTAAAATGATGAAACTCTATACTGTGTCCTACAAGAGGTTCCAACAATACACTTTGATCTCCAACGATGATGCTCACATACTAGATGTTGTGGCTAGCAGGAGATTCACAAATGCACCATCTTATATTCAGGTTATCACCTTTGATGCAGGGTTTCTATTCCAAAATCCCTACAGTCTAAAAAAGCAAGAGAGAGGGAATAGAAGGGGTATATTCTCCATTTTACAAATGGGGAACTAATGTATACCCAAGAGGTATTTAGGTACCCAAGTAGAACAGCTGGACTTAGGGGAACTAAGGCGGCAACAGAAAAGTTGGTGGCTCCGAGTTCCATTTAAATCACAGGGCAGACACGCCCCACAGCATGCCTTGGGATCTTTCTCACACAGCTGTCAAAACTGAGCACCTGGTTAGAGCTTCCCTTTCGTCCTGCATGCTTTTTCTTCACATGGAAGCCAGGAAACGCAATAGATTTGCATGTTTGGATCCAGCCCAAGAAGGAGCTGGGACACAGCTAAGACACCCACTCATATCCACCACCTGGAAAATTAATTTACATTTTGCTGTTTAGATCCAGACTGACAAACAGCTTGGCTTCCTTGTAATATCTAGGTGTGGCATTTCAAGAGGAATGTCACTTATGTTCCATGCAACTGAAAGTCTTGCATAAAGCTGAGGTTCAGAAGAAGTAGCAGTCCTGCCCCAATGACTGCAGCGTTATTTTCTTCTTTCACTAATCACAGGCAGGTACATAAGACCTTACACCCTGCATATGACCCAGTTACTTCATCTGGTTGGCTTAGTTTCATGTACAAGATAAAACAATAAATAGAAAAGCCAAGGGCAACAGTTCCTTATTTCCAAGTGACTGTTACCAGCAACCGTAACAGTGCTGGACACAGGTGAACAGTACAGGTAACAAATGCCCATCTTCAGGCATTTCATCTTTTGCAATTTCGCTACTATACATACAGTTCACAAACTGCAATGATACTCATACCTGGCTTAGGAGCTGGCAAATAAACAAAATAAGCAGCTAGTTTTCAAATATTTCCTCTGTTGTCTTCTAATTTTATACTGTTGGTCTCGAGATACTCACTTTATATTTCATATCCTGCTTTATTAACTCCTCTTTAGGGACTTGATAGTTCAGGAGAAGTCAGGTTCCTTTATCTTTGTTCACAATACTTGTACTACCATGTGAAGGAACAATGAAGAAAGTGAAGGAATATCTGCAGGTAACTTAGTGGTATATCTGTAGAAAGGTTGAGTTCATTTCTTCAAAAACAAACACTCAAATGACAAAATCCAGGATAAACAGAACCTGGGGCATCAGCCTGGCAGAAGTATGACGAGCTTGTCTTCATGTTAGAGAAGGCCCAACTCCAGAGCAGCACGGGGCATGCCCACAGAGCAAGCAACATGATCTGTCAAGGCACTGGTAATGGGAGCACCATTGGCACCACAAAATTAACGAATCTCACACACAGAGATCATTGTCCCCAGAAACAGCTTGAAAAAAAATGAAGAGTAAGTTACAATTATCAGATAAAGCTGTATAACCGTGTCTGAATATTATGTATGCATTTCTGAAGCACTCATCACAAGAACAAGACAGTGCAAGACCAACGCAGTGTAGATTTCCCTTTTCCTTTTTATAGTCAGTGGAACATAAAGAATTACTAAGCTCCAAGAGGCCTGACTATACACTTAGATGAAAACCCAGTTGGAACAAGGCAATTCAATCACTACAGGCAAATGTTAAAAATTAAGGCTAACCTTGGGATTGAAGGGAAACCACTGTCCCCCAACTCTATAAATACATACTCTTGGGTGCTTAATCATGGCAAGATTTGGACTGGTATGCCGTTGCTGTGAAGTAGGAAATGGAAGAAAGAAGAAATACAACTTTTGACAGCAAAATAAAGTATTATATTTTACTTCGACCAGAGTTAATGGCAAAACTTCCTGACCCTATTGAAGTCAACTGATTTTATACAAAACAAGAAGATGAATCACTGAAACATCACCTGAAAAAGCACGTAAGTATTACTGATTAAATAACCTGTATTTAATAGGAAATGTCATTCCATTTCCACTGTTGGAATTTCAAAAAGATTTTAGAAAAATAGTATCAGCTGTCACAACAGTCGTCAGTACCATTTACAGAAACACTGAGATCGATTAATCTTAAAAAAAAATATGTAAGAAATGAAAAGTTCTAGCAAAGTTTAGTCATTTCAGTCTTCCTTTAATTGAGCTCCAGCATCAGCCCGCAGATCTCATCAGGAGACTTTAACAGTGGTCTTGTTAGTTGCTCATTAGTTAATCAGACAACACTTGAGAGGTGCTCGTAACATGCTACAACACATCTCCTCTTGGCAAGATGTAATTTGATACTTAAGTCATGGAATTAAATTAAATTTACTGCAGTAAAGTGAGAATTCCTTCTGCTTCTACTGTGATCCCATTTCCACTGCAACCAGCTATTTAATTCCTTAAGTTAGGCAGGAGGAAAGATTTATTTTTGCACCAGTTTTAGTTCACAGACAGTAAACGCAGCCATGTACTACAGCTCCTTATTTGTAAAGTCAAGGAGAAAGACTAAAGTTTTGCCGATGGTTCTTTGTACAATTGCTCTGCTTCTGTTCAGACTTCTGAGTTGCACTGTAGCATGACTTTACTCAGTTGTTTGTAAAACGAATTGATTTGTGTTCTAATATTTCCATTGTAAAGAAAACCCCTTCCCTGTATTCTTTGTGTATTAAGTAACAATACAAAAATGCTTTTTACCTAATAAAACATTAAAGGAAAAAGGAAATGTCATCTTTGAAAATTTCTACAAACTCACATCTACCACAACAGTGGTAGCATCCTGTTCTACGTGGAACACAGTACATTTTTTTGTTAATAAAGATTATTAGCCAGGTAGATTTGAAACAACATCATTTTTCCTGGCAATTTAATAAAACTCTTCAAATAAGACAGACAAGTATAGGGTTTGTATTTAAAGTGCTCTTTATCTGATGCAGCAAATATTTGGCCGGTATCCTTCTGGTCTCTAAGTAGCACTTCACAGATGATTAAGGGCAAGGCGGGGGGGAAGCAGAACAAACTGTTCTAAGTTTTAGCTCTTCATGAAATAGACCTTAGTGCCAGGTGGTACGGTACTACCAGAGCATAAAACAAACCCAGCCTTTGTGGTTGAAACATTACCACGCGCACACGTCCTTGCCACAATCTGAAGAGCAGGCGGATGTTAGTGCCTGGGATTTGCGACCTCCTGCAGTTAGAAAGCAAGCTCAGGGACTAGAAAACTCACTGAAGGAAAAAGCAGCAATCAAATGAACGCACGGCGAATGTCCATGGGGCGGCCCCGGCTGGGTCTAGGTGGAAACCTGTCATTGGGACCAGCTCGTCCTGGAAGTGTAGGGTTTGCTCCAGGCAAGGAACCAATTGGGTCAAAATGTGGTCTGAATGGAGGAAACTGGCCTGGTGCTTCTCCTGGGCCAGGAATGAGTGAGTTAATTGGGTCTCCAACATATGGAAGTGTTGGTCTCTCATCATATTCTCCACCAATGATCATTGGGGGATAGATCGGGTTTGATGGAAATGGGTTGGGAGGAAAAGGATTAGGATAGAACGGGTTGGGATGAAAGGGGATTGGATGAGGTGTAGGGGGTAGAAACATCATGTGCCTCCATCTCAGCGCCTCCTTCTTCTGTTTCAACTTCTTCTTGTATAGCTGCAGACAGAAACAAAGGCATTTCAAAGCTCCGTAAGTGTTTCGTGTTCCAGCTTCAGCAATCACATTCAGTTCTGCAGCGCTTCCTAGAAAAGCACTCCTCACCAGTCTCAAAACCCAGAATGGCAACTCCCCTGCCTGCCAAAGAGCAAAGACCGCATCTCTGAAGATCCCTAACCCGCCATCTGGGCATGCATCATGTAACTTGTTGATGCTGTCTTCTCCTACTCTGACCAAATTCAACACGTGTACACAGAACACCACACTTTGAAACTCAAATTTTACTCAAAGATTACTGCCTCCCAAAGTCTATGTTTTATCCTCAGATTAGCCCACGGAGACTAATCTCAGAGAGATTATATAAAAAAGCCACTTACTTCTTTCCAGTCTGTGTCACGAGGCCTTGCAATAGGATCTACAAAGAGAAGCAAAAAATTAAGAGCAATCTATTTTATTTTTAAGTAGCATTGATGCCACAAATGCCCACAGTTTTGTCAGAATTTGCAAGAATCAAAAGATGAAAAACCACTTTTGGTCAATACATTTTTCATAAAGACAACGCATCTTAAAAAAATATAAAGCTCCAGGACCATTCAGTAGGTAATTTACTTGCACACCCATTCTACACGTAGCACCAGCCTCAAAAGTTACTAAGTAGAGAAATCCCAGAAACACTGTCCCCATCTTTGACTTCTAACAGCACTTCCCTTGATCACTTTATTTCTTCAATCTCTTTTGAGAAATTATAGCAGGAATCTCTCTTCCCTCCACTTCCCAGTATCTGCAATAGCCAGTACAGCATGGTAGCCAGAAAAACAGATGAAAACAAGGGAAGTCTGCACCATGCAGTGGGAAGAACTATGTGGTCCATCGGCAACGGCTCAGCAGACTGTCCTTAGTTTTTGTGGCAGAAAACTGTGTATCTGCCTGAATGACACCTGACCAACTGTACTGGTTAGCATCACATTTACTCACGGTGTTTAAAAATCAGAAGTGGTTGCCTGAGGAGCCTCTTAACAAAATCTTTCAGATCTAATTCCTCTGTTCACATGAGAATGTAATTAGAAAAATGTGTCTCACCATTACCTCGGAAATCTCGCAGATACATAAACCTCCATAGAAGCTGGTCATTTGAAGCTGTGTAAAGATCACGGCAAACAGCAGAAAGAGAGATGAGTGAACGGACATCCAGAAGTCTGAAAATCCGAAGCTTGAGTTCAAGAGGAAGGACCACTAACCCAAACACATCTGGCAAGTTCAGAGCTACAAAGTGAAGAAAATAGAACTATTACCTAAGTGGTGCAGAGTTTACTCTATCTCTAAAGACCCTAAAAGAAAGGACATTGTAATATTTCCCTTAAATCACTTCCCTTTGATGCCCGAGTTACATCACTTTTCTCAGAATGTACTGTGACATGACTTCTTATGAAACAGATCTCTTGCAACTCTAAGTACATTTATGGAGCGCACAAAACAGGGCAAACGGCACTTTACGCTGACCACTATTGGCTACTGTAAGCCTAAGAAACATTCCACACACCTAACTATGTTTATAGGCTACAGAACAAAGGAATAGGTAAGGAAAAAGAGACCTGCCCAATTTCATGAGCTCACAAAAAAACACATCAAATACAGAGCACGTGCTTCACGTAAAACCTTCCCGCACTGAAATCTAGAGGGAATTCCACTGTATCATCTTCAAAATACAAAACTGAGACCTTTTATGGCAATACCTATGCAGAGAAAGCCTGGCTTCCTACTGCGCCACAAACACCAGCTTGGGTTACTTCCTGCCACCCTTCCCAAGCCCTCAACGACCAGTTACTGAGAAGATCATTCCTGGGGTTAGACTTGCAAATATGACGCTATATAAATTTTTTTGCCTCGACAAAGAAATGGATCAAAACTACAGAACTACTGCCACAAAATTAGCGTGGCATACTTTTCTCACCAGTAAGTGTGGAAAACAGCCACTCCACTTCAGTCTCTTAAGTGAGACCAGAGCAACCAAAAATTAAACCCAGGAAATTATCATTATGTTAACATTTTCTGAGATACAAAGATTAATATGATTTCTTTAGCATGTATAACTAACTTTATGCTTACTCTTTACATACGCATCACCGAACAGCTGTTTCTAATACTTTTCTTTCAAGGCTTTAGATAGATGCCCTTCCTTCGATCCTCGAAAATGAAGCATGATCTCTAATTGTAAGTGTTTTATCTCACCTTGTCGGGCAGCAGCCAGAAGAGAGTAAACCAGCTGGTCTTTAAAGAGACGGGATAATTTCTGAAGGTCTTTGTAAACACCTGCAACCTTTTCTATCAAAGAAAAGAAGTAAAAAGCTTAACTTCAGGAGGTCATAATGCAAAAATTATATAAAAGCAGAATTATTGTTTTCTTATAAGCAGAACTGTAATCTGCTTGTAACCTTGATGGAAGCAGCTCTGCAGCTAGAATATAACAATCATGCAATAAGTAATTGCATCAAACTACACACCAGTTCCATGGTCAGGCTAGGCTTTCCTTTGGCCTTAAAAAGCACCATTAAGAGAAATACTGGAGTTCTTCAGAAAAAAATTACTCTCAAACTGTGAGAGCTTCCTTTATCAGATTTCAAAGCTCATGTGTAACATGAGCCTACCTTGTAAATACTTGCAATATTCATTTTTCTGATAGAAATGTTTTTCCATGCTGTTTTCTAACGAAACAGGAGCCAGAAGACTCTATCGTTGTATCAGGCATGTTTCAGTGCTCAGTTATTCTAAAGCCTTTTGACTAGACTTGTACATCAGCGACTGGGGCTACCCAGGACACAGTGTAGGACACCGAGTCCACCTCAACTCCCAACAAAGCAGTTCATACATACTTCAGAGAGCAAAAGGCTAGTCAGGTCTGTGCTCGCAAGGATCCATATCTACCTGCCCTTCTCTCCTCCCCCACCTTAGTTTTCCCTCTAATTTTGACATTCTGGAGAGACCTATGTGGTCAGCACACGTTTTCTGACAAAAAGAATGTAACGATTACAGTGCCACAAGAGTATAGGTACCATCAGCCTCTGAAGTCCTGAACTGCCAGGCAGAAAGGGGGTATAATACAGCATTGCTGCCCCAGAGATTCACGCATATGCTTAGGACATCATAAATAACAGGCATATGGGTCAAAGGATGACTCAGGCTTTGCAAGGTTCTTTCCTTACACAGTTAATTCAATAAATTAAAATTATTTCAACAGCAACATGTGAGTAAACGGCTATAATCTGAATTCCTTTTACCACAAAACTATGAATCACCTAAACAGTAACCACATTTTTTTTTTTTTGCTATTCTTTACCTATTTGGTCTTCTACTGAAGTATATCCTTGCTCACTGTGCAACTTCTTTACTTTTCAGTTTACTACTATGAATATCATAACTCAATCATACCTGGCTCCTGAAAGCAAATGAAGGATGCCGGCAATAGCTGTATTCTCTTAACACCTTTAATCTCTCTGTTGATTTTTAATGTTGCTGCAAATATAAGGGGGAAAAAAATAAATTTCAAAGTTTAAAACACATTGAGAGATGATAAAGATCACTTCATTACTGCCTTACCCTTCAGAGGTGTTTTACTTTCCTCCCTTACCAGATTCCCTCAAGGAAAACACCCAACTATAGCAAGCAGCTAGACAAATAAAAATTTCAGAAAAATAAAATGGAACGTAAAATAGCAGGGAATAGAAAGAGATATTGGTGACAGAAGCCAAGCATTGCCTTTGACAGTTCAATCACGTGGAAAGAGACATAAACACAGCTAAAAAGTACACAGTGAGCCATTATTATAGCCCAGTCTTTAAAGAAATATTAACTAGAGAAAGACTCAACGACCTTACTATATGAACACTATATGCATGGTAGTTATAACACTGTCCTAAATCTAACCTTAATCTGACTTGGTTAAAACATTTGATCAAAATGCGTACACGTTCTGAGAAAACATATGCGATTATATAAATTGCCATAATCAGCTACAAGTTTTGCAAATAAATGTAAGAATTTTAATCAAAGGTATCTTGAATTAGAATTAAGTCCCGATTTAATATTGGTTCTACAAAAATGTGCAATTGCTCAAATGCTAAATAAAATATGAAAAAAGGGGAAAAACACCCAAACAAAAAACACAAACAAAAACCAAAAATCTCCAAAACCCCACTAAGCGATAGAAAAGTTGCTTCAAAAAAAGCAGACTTCCCTAAATTTTCTGGACTGAATAGCTTAAACGAAATACAATTTTTGAGACCACAGTTAAACTGTTAGCATGCTACAGGAAAGGTTATACATTAAAGCTGAAGAATACATAGAATCATAGAATCGTTAAGGTTGGAAAAGACCTCTGAGATCATCTAGTCCAACCATCAACCCAACGCCACCATGTCCACTAAACCATGTCTCAAACTGCTACACCCACACGTTTTCTGAACACCTCGAGGGATGGGGACTCCACCACCTCTCTGGGCAGCCTGTTCCAATGCTTCACCACTCTTTCAGGAAAGACATTTTTCCTAATATCCAATCTAAACCTCCCCTGGGGCAACTTGAGGCCATTTCCTCTTGTCCTATTGCTAGTTACTTGGGAGAAGAAACCAAGACCCTCCTCACTACACCCTCCTTTCAGGAAGTTGTAGAGAGCGATAAGGTCTCCCCTCAGCCTCCTCTTCTCCAAACTAAACAACCCCAGTTCCCTCAGCCACTCCTCATAAGGCTTGTTCTCCAGACCCTTCACCAGCTTCGTTGCCCTCCTCTGGACATGCTCCAGCACCTCAATGTCCTTCTTGTAGTGAGGGGCCCAAAACTGAACACAGGATTCGAGGTGCGGCCTCACCAGTGCCCAGTACAGGGGCACCATCACTTCCCTCCTCCTGCTGGCCACGCTATTCCTGATACAAGCCAGGATGCTGTTGGCCTTCTTGGCCACCTGGGCACACTGCTGGCTCATATTCAGCCAGCTGTCAACCAGCACCCTCAGGTCCTTTTCCACTGGGCAGCTTTCTAGCCACTCTAGTCTGGAAGTTGTTTCTACGTCTTGCAAAGAACATGAGACAAGACAAAATATTGTAGCTGGAGCAAATCTACAGGTTTTAAAGTTTGGCGATATGTACCAGAGTTCCTAAGAAATGAGACAAGAAACAGATTTCTACAACATTGCAATGAAGAGGCCAGCTGAATCCCCTAAGGATTGACCTGTTATGATTAGAGGGTGAGAAACAGTTAACACAGAGATGGGAAATGCTAAGAATATTCAGCATCAGGAAGTAGCATCTCTTGCACCTCAGCAACCCAGATAATCAAGGTGCAGTTCTAAACAGTGTGCACAAAAGCACACTTAAGTTTTCTCTTGCTCAACAACGGCGATATTTAGCAACGTGCATCCAACAGAAAAACTTGACTAACTTACCATTAATAGCAACAAGATCTCCCAAAGGCACGCAAGTCAAACCAGCAGAACCTTCTTCGCAAAGGGGATGTGTGTACTGTAGCTTATAAACACCCTTCCCTCTCCATTTCTCTGGCATAGACACTGCCTTGGCTTCTGTCCCCTAAAAATACACAGAGATAACACTGCCATACTTTAGCAATGTACCAAGACTAAAGGGTGAAAAAAAAAAAAAAA
>VZTL01005542.1:9095-21171 GCA_013400535.1 Scopus umbretta
ATGGGGCGGGGGGGGGGGGGGGGTGTATGTGTGTGTATTCACACACACAAACACATTTTTTAGAGAAATAAATACATCTGTATGACAAAATTCACTACCACAGTTGACACCTCAGAAGAGAAATCTAAAAGTGAACATGCAGGACAGACTGACTGTGCCTAGACCTGGTCTTGCCAAGTCTGGGCTGAGATAAAGGGACAAGGCCGCATGGGGAGGGCTGCACCTCTCTGTTTGTGTACCTGTTCTGTGGAAAAAGAGGATTTCAGTCTCCAGGACTGCTGTGATATATCTGGCACCTATCACAAGCACCAAGTTCACTTAAAAACAGAGAAGCTGAAGAAATACACTTATAAAGAACAACGTATCAAAAAATGCAATGCAATCAAAAATACTGTATCACTGTCTTATTAAGAGAGAATGCAATAGGGTCTTCTGTTTTAAATGAATATTCTTTGCACTCTGTTTTAACAAGGCAAGAAATAAAAAGCATTTGGCTTGATTGCTGGTTTCTATCCACCGTTACCATCCCACACACTGCTGCAGTATTAATTGACCACAAGCTTCGGAGAGGAGAGAGCAGTTAAAGATCTAGCACTGAAGTAGTAGTGTATCACTTGGCATTTACAAACTTCGTAACAAACTATATACAAACTCAAACACTGCCAACAAAGAGGACAAACCTAACTGAAAATAAAAAGGCCAAAGTCAGGGCTTAGTACTCCTCTTCACAATCTTCAGCAACCACACTGAAATGCACCTCAGGCAATTTTAATCAGTCTTCTGAACAATGCTGAGACCATTTCCCTAAGAAAGCTTCCGCTAAAGACATATGCAACTATATGGATGCTGGACTAGAGATGGCTTCCATCTGTCCAGCCCCAAATATGGCCAAAGTGACCTGAGGTCTGGGTGTCCTTGTCACTGTACACCTGCCAGTAGAAATGTGCTTAAACTCTTCATTCCTTCCTTCAAGAAATTGCCTGTTTGCATAGTCATGGGAAGAAGGACGTTTTCTAGCCCCACATACATCAGAAGCACAGGTCCCACTGACACAGAAAAGGAACTGCTGCAAATCATGTAAATTTGTGCAAAATTTGTTTACATTTAAGATTTCTGGCACTTGCTGCATGTGAACCAGCGGAAAGACCATGTTTATATGAAGTGCAGGGAAAGAATCCTGTTGTTGGACAAGAATCATTGGCAAGCACCAGGCAACTATTCCCTTCGGGTCTTTTATTGTCCTGCAATGTAAAGGTATTGCAATCCTTCATGACATACACTAAAAACAATTCACTGTGCTAATTTTGAAATATTCCAAATTCTCAAAAAGCTTGGGTTACAGGAAAACACTAATCTCAGTGGATTTCTATTACTCATACACTGCAAGATGCCGGGATGTTTTAGAACAAAGTGTACAGACAATGTGCAAGGAAGACAAAAAGGGAAAAGTTATAAACGAGAACTAAAGTTCAAGATGGGCAATAAAACTTGCCTAGGCTAAAACCCACCAAACCTGTCACTCCTTTTGATAAAACATTAAATATCTCCATAAAGCATTACATCCCTCAAACAAATTTAATATAATAAGATACTCCACACTGAGAGTACTAAAGGAGCAAAGGAATTGAATTTCAAATTCAACTATTTTTCACTTCTATGGAATGATACATTGTATTGTTAATCCTTGTTCTCCACATTGTGTCCTTCCCTCCCACTGTTTGAACCCTTCTGCCAGCATGGTTTATCAACATGGCCAATATCTTTATCAACGACCTGGACGAAGGGATTGAGTGTACTCTCAGCAAGTTTGCAGATGACACTCACCTGGGTGGAAGTGTTGATCTGCTTGAGGAGGGGAAGGCTCTGCAGAGGGATCTGGACAGGCTGCATCAATGGGCTGCGGCCAGTTGTATGAGGTTCAACAAGGCCNCTTCACTGAAAGGGTTATCAGGCACTGGAACACACTACCCAGGAAGTGGTCGAGTCACCATCCCTGGAGGTAGACAAGGTGCTTAGAGACATGGTTAAGTATTGGACAGGTATGGTTGGACTCTATGATCTTAATGGTCTTTCCCAACCAAATGATTCTGATTGTATGGGAAGTCTGGCTTTATAAGGTGGTCATATCACGGAGGTTCACAAATTACTGGAGGTTTAAGAACCCATCCAAGTTGTGTAGGGACCTCATGGGCTGAGACAACACCAGCTACTCTAGGTGGCCCAGGGGAATCACACTATTTCAGGCCCCTCCTCTCCTGGAGACCCTCACACACTATGTGTGTTTCCCAGTTTTGACAGATGTGTCTAGATGTACTGTGCTGGGATGGTTTGAAATCATACATTCTCTACGGTGGTCTTGGGAATTACTGGTTTGTCATCTACAATCAAGAAGTGTAATTTTGTAATCTGTAACCACCCACTCTTAGTAAAGCCAAATTCTGCACCATGTGACATGCATTGATTCATTTTTGGTAAGCCATGAAATGCTGTGCCAGACTGGTACCTCATGCAGGTAACGCAGAGAGATTTATTAGTGATCCTCTGCAGACCTGGTTGGATCCTGGACATATGTCGTCTTCTCTTCAACTCCTTTCCCCATTCATACACCTCCCCCAGATGGTCCAGTCTCAGAACCAACAATCATAGTTTTATTTAGGGCAAATGCTTTGATTTTGCCAAGCCTGTGCTTTTCAAATTGGAAATCAAGACAGTGAGCAGTATTAAATACTACTCTTTGGTATAGGAATGAACAGTATTGAAATAGATTTGCAGTGTCAGCTCACCCACAACATATGTGTGGTGGAAAAAGAAATGAGAAATGTGTAAGGCACACTGTCTGATACAAAAGCAATCTATATTTTGACAACTGGGAATGACTATTCTCTTTTCCTCTCTGTCTCAGTGAACATTAAATATAACAGCTGAGTATTAATGGGAAAAGAAACAGAAAGGTCGCGTTCAGCCATAGCATGAGCAGGTGCAGCTGAAACACCAGTGTGCCATTTTCCATGTGCCATTTTCCATACCGCAGCCTGTCAGAGTATCGGTTTGAGCTTCTTACCCTGCAGTTGAGTAGAGTGTAAAGCACATGGTCAGGTGTGGTCTGAGCTCTCCACTGTAACACTTCTGAGAGGAACAGGAACTAAAATAAAGAAAAGTGATAGTCATGACACCAAACAACTTTTTGGGTTCAAAAACCAGATAACTATTTTTGCTAGTTTAGCTATGTCTTTCTTATTTACATGCTACATTTTACATTAATACCCACAAGCACTAAACATGAATTAATTCCCTTGTCACCACACATATTTATAGCAAGGTGCTTTTGCACGGTAGCAGCAGCCTCTCTGGAAGTGAAACCACTGCTAGGATTATGATATATTATTACATATACTTTCAAAGCAATAAACAAGTTCTTACTGATCTCTGAATTTAAGCACAATTTTAATACTTTAGCTGCCTCTCTTTTTCTTACTATAAATATATAAATATTTATACAGCTTAAAACTTACTAATTTAATTACTCACATAAGCCCCCAAAAGAGCTGAATTTTAAGCTAATTTTACAGGACCAAAATAACAACAAATAAGGTCAGGACTGTATATGCAAACAAAATTCCCTGGACTCAACTGGAACTAGGAAAAAAGATACAATAGAGGGTGATTTCTGGTAGAAGCCCTATTAACACTTTCCACCATTTTTGTTCTGCTGTCCCATGTATACTTATAAACGAAATCCATACAGAAGAAATGCAGTTGTCCCCCCTCACGTCTATTTTATATTTATCTGTAAAGGGGATTCTGAAATATTTTACTGTGAATTAGAAAAAGCAATCAACAAATTCTGCAATAATAATACTACTATCTATGTACTGCTAAGTGTCCTGATCCTAACTAGCTAAACGTAAGCCGTATAAGGAAAGTTTAGCTTACCTTTCTGGCTTGGTCATTGTCTTCTATTTGCCCCAAGTCTCTACCACTGGCCTGTGCAATTCTTTTTCCAGAGACCAAGTTCCCCACCATCACAGAGGCAGGGCCAATTTCTAGAACAAATCAGAAATGTGCTAAATGCAGTAAAAATCCTTTGCTTGTGGATGACAGTTCTCTTTATTTCTTTTGCATTACATTATATTTTCCTCATTGCTACCCACAATACCAAACCTTGAGCACAACTCTGTTGGTACAAACTTTGGTTGATGGGCCAGAAGTAGCTGGAAGATATGTAGGCCTGGATTCATCCTCTCTAAACATATTTAACTGAGGAGCCCATTTAGCATGGGCTCTCTACAGCCAGAGACACATCCTGTCTGCCTTGATATGGAGAATCTTTGGAAAATTCAGCTCCTAATTTAGGCATGTCCATTCAAGTGCCCAAAACAAGATGAGACGTATCCAGGCTTCAGGGACAATGTTCCTTTTTCCCTCTTCTGTTCCCTGGGCTAAGTTGCATCTGTATTAGCAACTCTGTAATGCTACAGACATGAAGCGACAAGGATTAGGAAGGCAGATGGTGCATATGATAAAATATATGCCAGCCCTTTAGCACAAGGTAGGGGCTGAAGAAAACTAATTTAACTTTAGAAGAAAGGAAGATGTCAAGGCTGACACTTCTCCATGAGGTGGATTTCACTGATGTTTTGCTGCTGCCATTAGGGAAAAATACCTGTCTCACAGATACTATACTATTTACGCTCATGTTACCATTTCTTTTCTGTTTCTTCAGTGTGGATTAGTGATTAACTGCAATTGATACCAGGCTTTACTTCTAGTCTGTGATGTCCAAGCTTTGTCTCAGTGATGGTATGTGGTGTAAGTGTCAAAACACGAGATGTCTAAGTAACCAGATAGTGTATAATAAACAACATCTACTGACTACTCTGCTTTAAAAAGATGAAAGCAATACAACCTCTGGGTATGTCACAACTACCCAAAATGGGAGAATGTGATGCCATCCATTTGGTTTCTGCATTCCTGGCATTGCTTTTACGATAGTGACATATAATGTACACACAATGTATCTGTAAGTTTCTTCGTTGCACTGATTCTAATTCAGCGATTACTTTGCGAAGCAGCAACAAGGAAATACCAAAGTGAGCACTGCAGTTAAAGGCTTCATTGGTTTTGTTGAGTTAGTGGAAGTCACTGTTAGCCTCTGATAGTCCCAGTATCTGCAAACTGAGATTACGGTTTTGATTTCTGAAACATTTGTCCAAGGGTTTTAAATAAGGAAACAAGCTGATGGTTTTGGCAAACTTGCACTGAATTCATGATGGATAGTCTCCATATTCGAGATCCAGAAGGTAAAAACACTTCATATTTCCAAGCTGGTTTTCCAAGTGGAAAGTAACGAACACTTAGTCTAATGTAGCTGAATTCACGTCTTAACCCTGAGGCTACAGATCCAGAAACCCTTGAAATTAATCTGAGTATGAAAATCTGTAATTTGATTCAAAGTAAAAAAAAATTCTAAAAAGGTTCTCGTTCATTGGGCATAAGTAACCAGTGACTGGACTACAGCAGGCTACAAGGGCTTTCTCAGTCATTTGAGTCAGTGCCTTGCTGTACCATTTCATCCAATATCCTTCATAAAGTGTGGCAGAACTTCTGAAGAACCATCTTAAAACTAGTTAGGGTTTTCCCTCAAATATATTTCCTGTGAGAATAATCCAGAACCTCCCTACTCAGGTAAAAACCTTTATCCTCATTCTTGGATTTAAGGTATTCATGACCAGTTTGTAAGTATTTACTCTTCTTCCAACACTCTTATTTAGGGTCAACAGTCCTCTTCCTCTCTATTTCTACTTTATAAACTCAGCCTTCAAATAAGCCAAGATTTTATCTTACTCTGTTTCAGTCTCAGTCCATCCTCTTTCAACATAACTGACCAGGAAATTACAAAGAACTCCAGGTGTGGTCTCAGCAGTGCCTTGCAGAGTGATAAAAATGCCTTCATCTTTACTGAACTTATGTTTTTGGAGCATTTTCCTTGCACTCTTTGTGAAGGTACTTCTAGCTTCTGCCAAAACCAATGATGTTGTTAACACACCTGGAATATTTAACAGGAACAGCTGATCAAGCTGATTTCACCTGCATTAACAGTATTTGATTTTGCTTCATACAGTACCATGAACATACAGCATTAAGTCATGGTCCCTTTGCCTTCACTCATCTTACCTGGTTGTTTTTGCCTTGGTTTAGGCAGGTTTGTTACACATGTGTGGGGACACATCAGCACGTTACAAGGATGCAGTGATCCTTCCAAGAAGAGCTGTTTGGTTTCTGACAGGTGTATTCCTCCCAGCGGCGTCTTGGGAAGCGTGTTTGCTGGTACGAGTGCTAAGCAGTAGACTCCCACTTGATGAATACTGTCAATAGCCTAAAAAAAAGCAGGAAGTTGATTTTAATGAAAGGCTATTTTTTCATCATTCTAATAAGCACATGTTGTTCTGAGTTACTGCATAAAACAACCCTAATAATTAACTGGCAATGGAAAGACACTTCAGCAATGTCAGTGATAAGGAGGTTCTTTTCAGTGGGAACAGGTGGACGGAAATGTAACACTGATGTTATTACACTCATTCCAGAAGATAAAAAAGCAAACAAAAACCTGGTGATAAATACATGGAAATCTATCACGAAATGCTACTTACGCATCCCTTAGGCACAAAGTTAGTAGCACGTATCCTGGAGATGTATTACTAAGATGGGCTGGCAACTCACATGAAACTGATTTTAACTGGTGCACTTCTCAGAATTAAAGTTCAAAGGATTCCTATCAACTTAACATCCAGTCCCTCTTGCAGAGCAAAAAAAATTTCAAAAGTTGCACACATAACACCATATACCTACTGATGTATGAAGCTTACTGGTTTTTAAAATTTTTCTAAGATAACTGTTTCACTCCCTGATTACTGTGTAAAAGATCCACAGGCAGGAATGGGAATTGGTACAATTAAGGGAAAACTATGAAACTATCCACTTGAAAAAAATCTGTTGAATGAAAACCTGAAAAATAAGCATCTTTGAATCTTATAATAACCATGTTCATTATCTAACAAGTGGAGTAAACTGCATCACTTTCAAAAAATCTGTAACATATGGTATCTATGTAATTTATTTAGTTAAACACGAATATCCATGCACTTAAGATTTGAATTCCATACACATTTTAACTGGTTATTTTCCTTACGTTGGTAACAAAAATTGCAGCAAGTGAGTTAGAAAAACAACTTCAGACATCCAAGCAGACTGAGAAACAACTTACAGACAGCATCTCTAATGAGTGATTAAATGTTCAAAAATATAATTTACTTAACTTGCATTTGAATTTTTGACTGCGAGAAAAGTGAATGCATACATCTGTTGCCTTGAAGATATAATCTATATACTGAGAATCAAATAATCATTTATAGTTATGTTCTTAAATGTAGACCAATAAATTACTGATTACTTCTACAGAGACTCTAAGTAATACTTTACTTTTGGCTTCTGTTTGCTTCATATTTTTATTTATTTGACAGCAAAATTTCCTAAGAAAGAATAATAAAGCAGTTACTCATTTCACAAACATTGCAGTTTTAGTAATGGTACATTTCATGGTAATATTAGAAGACCCTGCTGCTGGTCTACGTACACCTTACCTGAAAGATCAGGACTAGCGAGATATATGTGACTGCCAATACACAATGTCTCATGTTTCTGACAGAAACCATCATAACCTCCTAATCACAATGTTATTTATAGGTTCTGAAAAGCAGTGATAAACCATGGGATCCTCACCTGACATCTGCTTGAAGCAAAACTGTTACGGGGCAAGTAACCAAACATACAATGGTGTGGCTCCAACAGTTGGTTGGAGCCAATTTTTCCATTCGGAAAGCAATACTCAGCTGGGGTGGGATGAGGGGTGTTATGCACAGTGATCCCCCAGTGAGTTCCAAACTGTCTCCTTTGATAGCTACCTCTGCAGCACAATGCCTGATGGGTCATTCAAGATTGTCACCTTTCACACTTTGGAATTTGGCACTAAAGCAGGGAATGATTGCTTCACAAGGATGAGTCCTAATGAACTGAGATGTAAAATTTTGCGAGAAGAGTACCAGTCAATTTTAATACTGCTGGCCTTTATGCCTCTTGATGAGACGGCTTGGTTTTTGAAATTACTCTCTCCAGCCAGAAGTAAATAAGAGTATCTGAAATCTTTATCCCTCTGTTTCACTGAGAAAACAGGTTAGAGGTACCAGGACTTGCAGAGTCCAGATTGCTACATTGTTCAAGCTAAGAAAACACCCCATTCTGACAAAATTCTCCAGGCAGACACTCTCCAGTTCTGCGGTAGATCTCCTAGCTTTGCCTAGTCCTGTCAAGTTCTGCCAGTGTGCTGGCACTGGGAAAACTAACATCCAGTCTGCCAGGTACAGGAACCCCAACTCTACCTGAAGGGTCGGATCACTTTGCAGCAGTCTGGGAGATGAATGCATATCTAGAATCCATCTGACTGAATTGCTGGGTGACCTGGGATCTTCACTCATACTGTCACTTCTTCAGTCACTGTCTGAAGTAACTGCCACTGTCACTTCAACCATACTTCTCCACTACTCTCAAGACACTCTCTACCCAGCCTGACCACTCCCTCCCAACCATGCCTCTGCTAAAATCCATAGATGCAGTCCAACATAGCCCCATATGTACAGCAGCTCTACCGTCCTTCAGCCCTCTGCTGAGGAGCAGGAAAGGCCAGGAAGAGCCAGAACAAGGTGCAACCCACTGGTAACAAGTCCTGCAAATCAATGCAGCTCAGCTCGAAGGAAGAGACACAGCAAGGCACAGCAGTGTAGGGCAGGGCTAGCACAGGGCTGCACACACAGGGTGTCAGACGACTCTCACAAATATCATCAGAAATGAGTAGCAATTTGATAGTTTGTTATCATGGACGTCATTGAGAGTCACGACACAAGTGTGGTACCGTTATGTTGCTCATCACTAGCAGATGATTCAGATACAACTGGTTATCACTTCCTGACATTTTTCATCAAAAATCTGATTGGGAAGGAGGCACAAGGCATCCTGCATATTCCTGGCTTCTGTCTTCCATTTCTGCTCTCAGCTGAAGTGGAACCAGAAACTTCTTGTTCATGTAGTGACACATGCCAGAATTGCAGATTTCAGACATGGGTGATAAAAGCAGCCACACATATGTGTACTTAGATATATGGCTTACCACTCCCAGACACTGCTGTGACTTGATTGTACTCAGAATAATAGGACTGACTTTTGGTAGGAGCAAATTGACACCAGACTCCCACAGTGTTCAGTACTGAATTCTACTGGCTATGACGGTATAAGACATGATTTCTGTAAAAGTCACAAAAACGCTCAGCTGACAAAACTGGAGAAGTGTTAAGTCCAGAATTTCAACCTTTTCTTTAGAAGCTTTTTACTTGATAAAATTATCAAAGCATAGGCAACCTAAAAGCCTCTCCTAAAACAAGTTGCCCTAGGTGCTACTAGGTGCTTCAAAGGCTTTCTCTGTGATGGACAAGCTAGAGGTTCTAGTCTTTCTTGGTAATAATTTAGATCTACTGTGAATATGAGATGCCTCTAGCTGTATGAAATGTAGTTATCTTCTAAATCAAGAGAGCAGACAAACCTGTCTTGAGATGGATGAAAGTTTATTTGTTCAGTCCCTTCAAGGATACGGTAGACAGATTTCCTTTCTTATTCAGTACAAAACAATAATGAATATAAACATCTTCTCTCAATTGTGTAGGATCTTTTTCTTTGGCTCTTGGGTAAAGCAAAAAAGATGTTTGCAATATATTTACCTGAGAAGAGTCCTTGAGGAATGAGAACCCTTGAGGAAAGCAAGGAAAGTGGAAGTAACAGGTGACCGGTTGTAGACAGAGCTGAGACCATTTCACAAGGTAGCAATAGACAGACTTCATTTGATGACATCTCCATTAACCCTATTGCTTTGAGTAAGAATTGCCTTAACCATGGAGATGGAGGAGATGGAAGATGACTGCTATCTAATGTATCTAATGTTTTGTGTGTGGAAAAACTTTGCGTATGGTAATGATATTGCCTTAACTTGGACTGCTGTATATAAGGAGAAGATCAGAATTTTTCAGTATTCAGTACCTTCTGTCTTCTGGTCAAAGTGTCCTCAACACCATCAAGGTGGGTTTCATCACAGCAGTATGTGCCTTGCATGATCCACCAGACAGCTGGAATGGGATTCCTTGCAATAGGTGTCCTTTCTGCAGATAACCTCACTGTAGATACCTACATCTGAGCTAATCAATCACTTCATTTCAGTGGACAGAAATCGGCATTTTTAGGCTGTGTTTCATTCAGTTTATTTTAGCTATCAACATGGTACACTAGAAACACATAATTCTCTCCCATTGATTAAAAAAAATAAATATCTGGAGATCTAGCTCAGATACGTGTATCTACTTTTGATGAGGTCTCCATACCAGTGCCAGTAACTGTTTACTACAAGACTCTGGTAGCTTTTGACAGTATGAGTATGTAATACATTCATCCATTATCCTTTTGAAGTAATGAATGATTATATCCTTATGAACCATACGCTACTCTTTCCTTGCTATTACTTACTTCAATTCATCCTTGGTTTCTTACAGCATTTTGATTAGGAAAAGGCTCACTCTTTGGATATGTGTGGCCCAAATAGGAACTGTCACTCAGAAGAATCTAATTTTGTGCTCATTAGGTGCAAGTGCAACTGAACGTGGACTTACAATTATTCAAAGACAAATGTCAGTTACTTTGGGGGCTTGAAAGATCAATAAAAAGAATATAAAGCAGGAAAAAGTAGCTTCCAAACGTACATAAAGAGCATTACCTGAAGAACTCTACTCATCCATTGAAAACTGTCTTCCTCTGTGGAATCTGGCCTTTGCTCAGCAACAATAACTATCCTTTCATCGTGCAGCACGCTCACTGAAAACACTGCTATTCTATAGAAGAGAAGGAGAGAAGACTATTTAGTGCCAGGACAGATGGAAAAACCTGTCTTCTAAGTCAATCCTCCCTATGATTTTGTTATTTATTACCCAAACAACTGGTGCATCAATTAGTATTTTATTTATGGGGAAAAAGCAACAAGAAAAATTTTGCATAACTTCTGGAGGAGAAATAGGGGGGGATTGTTCTAAAATCATGTAAATACAGGCATAAAGTCACAGCAGGTTGGAGAAGTGAACCTTCTTGGGATAAGAAAAGCACTACATTTGGGTCACAGCAAGGTGGCTGTTAAACTGTGGTATAACAGCCCGCATAAGCACCTTCTCTGGCCCCATCTTAGAAGAAAGCAATTGCAACATCATTTTGTGAGAGGTCTGCCATGTGATGATGTGTGAGCGCATGTTACTGCATTAGGCTCTTCAGAAGTTTTAGATGTCTCCTGCTCAGTTTCAGCACCTTAGGAAGGTCACTCAAGGAACCGCTGTCGTGTTCAAGAACTTCCACGTTAGGCACATTGGAAATGTTCAACTTGGAAAGCTAGGATTCTGCTGAGTCAACAACTTCAGAATTAACCAACTGTTCAACAGAAAATTTTCATAATCACAGTTTCGAACCTTGGTTTCTGCCTCAACACTGTCTTAGGCTTCCCTCTGCTGTCTCCTGGTTCTAGCCGTATAATGTAGCAATGCAGGGCAAACCTCAAAGAAATTTCTTATCATTGCTATTTTAGTGATAGCAGCAACTTTCAGAAAGCACAATGCAGATTAGGCACTGCCTGCTGAAAGCATTTTGGGTCCACTTAAGACCACTTAGATCTGGTCTAAGCAACATAAGGATTTCTACGTAATGTAAGAAAAGAAAGGATCAAACCTTCCTCTGTAGACAAATTTCATTGGTTCCACAGCCAGTGCTGTTGCTACAATGTCATCAGCATTATGTCTTCTTCCACTGACAACCATCAAACCATCCATTTTGCCAATAACAAAGACAAGTCCACCTGGTCCTATAAAGCCTAGTAGTCCAGTCCTTATGAAAGGATATTCAGTGATAGGGCCACCAGAACTGGTCATAGGAAACACCTGTAAGA
>VZTL01005544.1:0-12319 GCA_013400535.1 Scopus umbretta
AGTTGGAAGGGGCCTACAACAATGATCTAGTCCAACTACAATGTTATCTTTGCCCAGCCATCTGTTCTGCACATGAACAGAGCACTTTTCTGGAAAATCTCTTAACAGCACTAAATTCCCATCAGGAGTTTAGAAAGCCAACACAGTGCTATACTTCTGAAAGTAGTGGAAAAGTTTCTTACCTCGCTTGGTTAAGTGCGGGTTCACTGCTGGCTGTTACGGGAGCTGGAAGACGAAACTGGACCCCTGGTCGGCGGTCAGAGAAACTTCTCTTCACGAATGGCTGAGGGTTGGCAGCGCTCAGGGACAGCTTTCTGATCCGGTCTCCAGGCTGCCGGAAAAGCAGGCTGCTCTTTTTGGAAAGCAGTGAAGCTTCAGGCTGGCTGGTCACCTCCGCAGCAGGTCTGGTGGGTACCAGTGGAGGTCTGGCTTCGAATAAGGAAGAGGTGGCTGGGCAAAATATTGAATGGATGTTGCTGCCCTTCTTGGAGGAGGAGAGCTGCTGTTCATCTCCAACATCCAGACCAGCTCTTGGTCCCTTGTAGGAGCGGGATGGGGAGGTTGGTGGGGAGGGGGCAGTGGGGAACGGAGGGGGGCTTGCATCTCGGCGGTAGGCTGAGGAGCTCAGCAGCCGGTACGGCGTTGGCGAGCTTTGCTTGTGCCCCACGGGAGGGCTGAGCGGTTTTCGCTGGGGTGGCGGAGAGGGCAGCTTCTTCTGCAAGGGTGGGCTGGGAACCCTGGGACTTGTGGGGGGACTGGGTTTCCTCTGTATGGTGGGTGAGCTTGGTTGCGGGTTGCTAAAAGCCTGCAGAGAGTGTCTGTGGTGTGTTGGGGGGCTGAAAAGCCGTTTCTCTGTTGGTGGAGAAGAAGGAGAAGTTCTCGTTGGGGAGACCCTCCTGGCAAATGCTGAGCCTTTTTCATTTCTCCTGAGCAAATCGGGAGAACCATGTTTCTGGTATTGCACTGAAGTCACAGGTGAATTGGGCTCTTTGCTCTCTGAGCTGTTGCTGTGTGGTTTTGAAACCCCCGTGGGATTTTGAAGAGGAATAATTTTATGGGTTTGCTTGTACAAATCCGCAGCCTCTTTTCTCTGGGTTGCCAGTATCTCCTCTTGGCTAGGGATGTGCACGTTGGTGGGGTTCAGCTCCAGAGAGCACCTCTGTAGTTTCTCATCCCCTGCTCCGGTATTCCTTAGACCTTTATTAGTGATAGCACTGGAGCCGCTGATATTTTTACTTGGCAGTAAGTCAATGGACTGAAGGGAGGCTTTCATTTTTGGGGAAACTTGTGCTCTCTTAGTAGCATGAAATTCTTTTTTGGTGGGCTTTTTGGCATCTTCTGAAGAGTTTCCTTCTATTCTTGCAGCTTCTTCAGGCTCAGATAAGTCAAAAGAACTGTCCATTAACATTTCAGGTGGTGGTGGTGGCAGGTTCTCAATGTCTTCATCAGTCTCTTCTTTTGTGTCCTTCTTGCTTAATTCTGCAGCTGGTGCAGGGGGAAAGGCATTTGGAAAGCTAGAAGAAACTCCATTGGTGTTTGAAGGGTTTGTGTCTTCTACTGGTGAAACACGATGCTTAAGATTTAAAGGTGCCAGACCTCTCTGAAAGGGAACAGTGGGTGGAATGACTGGAAGTCCGAATTTTCTGATGCACTTTATTGGTCCTAAAGATCTTAAAGGTGTGGCTTTTACAAGATCGTCAGTGGGACTGAACGTTTCAATAAGCTTTTTGACAGACTGTCGGGGGGCACAGCTGCTGCCACTGAGCATATGTGTTCCCAGAAGCTCCTTTTCTTTGCCTCCTGATGTCTCCTGGGTGGGCACAGTAGCTCTTAAAGGCTTCCTGCCTCTTTTTTCATCCAGCTGATTGGCAGGATTTTGATCAACCATGAATAAAGGGACTTTATCCTGGTTAGGCAGGATGCTGAAGTTTTTTGAGAGGCATGCCTTCAGTTTGCTAGAGGACCTAGCTGTAACTTGCTCATCCTGTAAATAAGGTGCTGTTCTTGATTTCCAAAGCTCTGGGTTGTTATCTGCATCCTTCTTCCCATAAAACATTTCCAGCCTTTTGCTGAGCTCTTTTTGAGTTCTCTGAAGCTCTAGGAGGGTCGGGTCCTCTGCGTGGCTTCTGAGGGACTCCTCTGACCTGGACCGTTGTTGTTTCCCAGAGGTTTTCTGGCTGCCTGTTGCTGTACTGGGCCTTGTTGTTAGGACTGCTCTTGCGCTCTCATCCTCTACCCATTCTTTACGCCTGGATTTAGCTGGGACAAACTTGATTTTTTCACTGATGGCATCTTTCATCTTCAGAATAATTTCCTCTGTCTCTGCATTCTCCGACCTCTTGACAGACTGCCTTTGTGTGTTATCAGTAACCGCAGGCGAAGACAGGGGCCTCCTCGGCAGGGCATCCTTCCCCATACCTGATAAACTTGTGTTGTCATCAACCTCCCCCTCCAGGGTGCTCCCTTCCTCATTGTCATCATCATCATCAGAAGGGAAATCTGTTGATTCACAGATTTTGAAATGTTCACCATCCTGAGTAGAGTCAGACTGGAAGGAGTTATAGGAACGACTTTTGCTCAAGCTTGTGTATTGGGGCATGGTAGAAATGCCTTCTGGTACTCCACCCTGACAAGAAGTCGCTTCCCTACTCTGCATGGATGGATAAAATATATCTTTAAAATGCCTCTCAAGTGCACAGTCATGGGATGCAGCTGTGCCTGGTGACATTGTCCCATCACGCATGTGTTCCACTGTTCTGGCGTGCTTTTGGGAGAGATGTCCGTGTGCACAGCAATCACAGCTTGCTTGTCCTCCATGCTGGCTGAGAGCACCGAACTCTTTGAGGGATTCGTTGTCCACGCCAATGCCACTATCCTCAGAACAGAGAGTCCTGTCATCACCATGGGACTGAGAGGATCCCACTGTTGAGGCTTCAAGCAACCTTACCGTCCGTAGCAGGCGCTCATCAAAGCTTTGTTTTGCTTTCAGTTTTCCTTCCAAGTTGCTTGCAGCAGACTGCAGGTAGCTGCATGTCTCCTGCAGGGCGTCAGAAGTGAGGGAGGCCAGCGTCCCACTGAGCAACTGCATTTTATTGACCGTGTACTGCAGTAATTGTTGCAGAAGATCAGGGTGCTCCTTCAAATCACCTTTTTCTGCTGGCCATGCCAGATTCCCACCTACGTCTTTGAGAAGACTTTCCCCATCATTGGCAATTTCTTCTAAGAGCTGGTTGATTTCATCAAAGCGAAGCACAAGAAAGCTTACCATCTGCTGTAGGAAGAGTTGAGTTTGGGTAGCTTGGTTGGCCATATGAAGTATAGTTTCATACTTCGAGAGGTTGGGATTTAAGTAGGCATATGCGCTCTGATGAGCCTTAACAAGCAGTTCTGGGAAATCTACCTTTTTCTTTGTCTCACACAAGGGAAAAATGGACTTTTCCTTAATTTTGCCAGGTCGACTTTGCTTTGCCAGCTTATGACTTTTTTGCTTCTTTCCTTTCTTTGGGATTTGCTTTGCATTGCTTTCATTCTTGTCATCCCAAATGAAAGCTGATGTTTCTGATTCACAGGAGCTTTGCTTTCTGACCTGTATGGCCTCAGTGATATGTTTTTGAGACTCAATCAGCTTGGACATAGCGACTTCAGCATCTGTGGCTGCCCTCTCAATTTTCTTGTTTTCCCTGGAAATCTGGGTATCTGAAAGAGCCTTGGAAGTTAACTGCCAATTATCATATTTGTCCTGCTCTGATAGTTTATCCTCCTTTTCTCTCAGGTATTCTTCCCTCTGGATCCCACATTGGTGGTATTCATCAGTATTGTAGCAAGATGAACCTTTAACAAGCAGTGGGATTCCTTTATCTCCTGGATCAATATGCAAAATGCTTTTGGGTTTATTCAGAGCCTTAAGACCACTTCTTGCAATAGTATTAGCGATCTCACTGTGAGAGGGTGTGCAGCCCATCCTTTCTCTGGCTTTATTTTTAATTAAAAATCCAGATGAACTAGGGAAAATACAACAAAGAATCAAACTCACTGTTTCATCCCGAACCACAGACTGGCCTTTTTCTCATGAGTTTTCCATCACGATCTCAGTTTTGATGTGAGTTTTCATTGTCGTTTGCCTCAAAATCTCATGTGCTTACTGCCCAGGATCTTCTCTTGAAGTTGTGCACCGTCCCATTGTACATTCCCACTCAGGTTTTCTTCTTCAATTCAAAAAAGGAGTGTGAAAGCTCTGCTGGATTTAGAGCTAATGGATTAAGAGGACTTGCTTGCCTCACTTCTGTCTTGACAGATGTCCACTACAAGTAAGATTTTAAGCTCTTTAGGGTAAGCAGGCACCAGCCAGTCAGCACCCATGTTATATTTATAAAGGCAGATTTTTTTCTGCACTATATTGGGAGGCAAAAGGACTTGGTACCTACCCCTCCTTTTTTCCCTTGTTACAAAAACATAACATCCATTGAATGCAGAGATCCAAAGGATTTTGAAGCTTTTTTGAAGGGAAACTATTTGAGCAGGTGCATAAATGCCACTAGATACTCCTTAACCAAGAGAAAGGTGACCTTGACCGAGTATACTGGAAAGTACACAACACAAAATCAAATGGGTTAGAGACGCCTGTTAGATTTCTGCCTTGAGGGTCTTGAAATTTTTCCTCTACTTGGCAAGTGACAAGCTGTTTACTTTTTCCTTCTAAGACTTCGAAATGAGATTTTTATTATTTTCTTTCCCAGAGGTGATCATTCTTGGAAACTATTTTTTTCTCTTCTAGATAGCTTCCAACCTGAAAAGCCAAACTACAGAATAACAGTATTTGTAGAATAAGTTTTGCATATGTTGTTACGATGGTGTCTGAATCTAGTGGATCTAAACTGCAGAATTTCAGATTAAAAAAAAAAAAAAGAAAATTCATGTTTTCCTTCTTCTGAGTGACTTGGGATAAAATTTGAATGTGTTCTTTGCAGCCACAAAAGTGACTTGCTTACTTTTATTTCTGTTTCATTGGCTAGGGCTTAGTTCTCTTAACTGCGAGACTTTATGGGTTAAAACTGCAAGAAAAAAAGCTAACAAGTTAAAAATATAGACCCATTTCTGAAAAAAAAAACAAAAAACAAACCCAACAAACCAACAAAACCTGTTGCTTGAATCGCTTCTGAGGTCAGGATAGAATAATCCCCCTCTGAAAGAGAAATTAAAGAAGCCAAGTAGGAATTGGATGAAGCACAAGACATTTATCTTTTTCAAGTATTTATTTATGAAGGGCAGTATGTGGATGAGGGTGATAATAGCAATCACCCCCCAGTTTCCCTCTTCATTACTCAGACTGGCCTAAGTGGATTTGTCTTTTAAGTTCCGGATGAAGCTTTTCTACCGAAGGTGGCCATTTCTCAGTGTCGCAAAGGTTACAGACAACAGTGGCCAACTCTACAGCTTCTCTGTAGCAACGTGATTTCTAACTGTGTGGTCGTGGGTTTCTCACCTGATTCCCAAAAATCTTTGCATGCTGCCAAGCCTATAAAACATTCTTAGACTTTAAAGAACTGCTTACGTGATTCATTCCTTGGTGCTGGACTGCAATACGTGAATATCTGCATGGAAAGTCTTTATTCTCTGTAGCCTTATTGTTTAAATCTCTTTTTCTGTTCAACAGGGGCAGCAAAATTACCTTGCTTTACAGGGGACAAGGCATGACAGTGATTCCCAGGAAAATTTTTAAAACTCTATGTGCTTTCTCTAAAGTATTCTGGAACACATAAATCATACTTAATATACATGATGGTACAATCATTTCCCTCAATGCTTTTCTGGAAAGCATCAGGTAATTACTTCTTGGCTCTGCTTCTTGCAAGTCATGTAGCTCACTCTCTGGCTGCTTCTGTGTCTCGCCACGATGTGGTTCCCACACAACTGTCCCAACTCTTTTTGCATTGCCTTTTAGGCTCATATCTAATCTGTTCAAAGTGGAGAAATGGAGCAGATTTAAGCAGCTGCCTCATCCTAGTGATCCTAATGGTCAGGATTCTGTAGCTCTCCACAATCAGTCAAGGAAAACACAAAGCCTTAGTGCACCTCTTCTTTTACAGTGGGAGCTGAGAGACATCTTTATGGAGCTCCTTAATATTTGTGCAATAAAATCTCCTGTGACTTTTCTTCAAAAAGCAGCTCCAACAGTTCCATTGTTTGCACTGGGAATTTTGACAATTAACTCCATGTGAGTTGTTTGTTGTACTTGGGAAGTGCTTTTTCTTTGCTTTTTCCTTTGATTTTACAGTCACGTCAATTTTGTTTCTTTTTTCTAGTTATTTTCAGGCCATGCATTAACATCTTACAGGAAAGACATGCATGGTTTAAAAAAATGCAAAATCCTGGTTTATGATTATTTATTATGTACTCATTTATTATTTTAAATATTAATATTAAGCCAACATTAAGTTTATTATTTATTATTAACTAGAGATCCAGGGTCATGGAAAATGTGTTTGTAACAAGGCATCTGTTTAATCCTAACTTCAGTTGCAGTTTGCATGTATATGCAATATGAATATTTAATGTTGTGTCAAATTTTTTAGCTTCTGTGAGAGAGCAGGAACTTTGGTGTGCCTGTTTTGAACCACTTATGAAACTGCATTTTCCTCATCAATATTCTTCTTACTAAGTAGTTACATATTGCTTTGAATGTCTGAGGCACTTTAGAAAAACCCAAATGCTTTACCTCATGTAAAATGCTAAAGAAAATTCTTTTTCTCATGGTCATGCAACTGAAGAGAAAACAAATGGGTAAGCTAGGTAAAAAGCAGTGGTAAAAGAGAGTATTGATGAGGAGAATGACAAGGAAATATTTTTGAGTGTAAGGGGATTAGATGAATTCGTAATCTGTAATTTATGATTGCTATATGTTGATGTCATTCTTAGTGCAGTTACTATAGTAATGTATTTTGGTTCACAATGCTACTGTTTGCAGAACACAAGTTGAAAAGGAAAGAGTTGGTCATGTTCAAGTAGATGCCCAAGTGTTGTTACCTGTGAACTTGCCAACTTGAGTGACTTTACAAGTGCGCCAGACGAACACAAAACTGTGTTTGAGGAACAGACCCTAGGAAAGCACCAAAAATAAGATAATTAAGGATTAAAGGAGGCTTTCCCTTGCATGCGGGTTGTGTGTAAATCACTTTTGTTCTTCCTTTCACATACTTTCTTCTACTGTTAGAATTGGCAGTATTCTCATTTTGAGGGAGCTGCCTGGTCATGCAGCGCTCCTGAAGGGAAGAACTTAAATGTTCAAACCCCGTCAGATATAGTTGGTGCAACAGATGATAAAACCCAAAGATTAGTCTGAAAGTGGCACTGTAAGTGCCCTAGAAAAGGCAAGAATAATGCCTGAACCTAGACAGAGATGCGCAGTACGCAGACCCCAGAGGTGTTACTAACGCCGTAACCATGGGATGATTTTAGGGCCTTATGAAGGAAGAGTCAGTTGTATGTAAAATGTACAGTAAAAACTGTATGAAATTTCAGTGTAAAACTAGCAACATAAGCTTAAAAATTACAGAAACAAGGAAAATAACAGGGACTGGTTTTGAGAGCTGGTGGGATTTAAAAGGGGAATGCGCATAAGTGCTCATATCGGGTCTTAAAAATTTAACATTTGTATTTGTGGATGGCTTCTGAGGAAACTGAATTTCTGCTCACTGAGGAATTACGAAGAACTTGAGTGATAACAACAACCTTAAAGAGCTATTTTACTCTGAAAGAAACCTGCTTTTTCTTCTTTTATATCAGCAAATTGACTATAACCAGGGAGCTGTTCATATTGTTGGCCTAGATAGCACTAAGTAAATAAGAAATTGCTGCTTTTTATTTCAGCTTCTCCTGCAGAGCTGACACTGTTCTGGGAGATGGAGTAGATTCCCTTCTATAATCACTAACAGGAATAGTTACAAAGCTTCATCCTGTTTCCCCTGTGGAAACCTGTTAACAATGGTAAGGAATAAGAATATCATGGTTTGAAGGGAATCTAGTTGCAAAGAATTAAATGAAACCAGTGAGTCTATACAGAGCTTTTAGTAGTGAGTGAGTAAAGTATGATGGTGATGGTGCAAGTGAAAGACAAAATTCATATTGACACTGGGTCAAGGATAACCTTTTCAGAACTGGCTGTCTGAAGCTCAACTCATGCCTTCTCTCTTTTTTTTTTTATTTCTAACTTGTAAGTAAATTGCTTCAGACTTTTTGCATGAGACAATAAATGCTTTCAAAAACCTGTTTTGCAAATGCAGAACCTTTTTTTTTTTTTAAACAGCAGCAGGACAAGAAAAAACAGTTTTTGAAAACAGGTAGGAAAACAGTTTCCTTCTTCAGCAAAAATACTTTATAAAGGAATTAACAGAGGAAGAAATATAAGTAGAAAATTAAAAAGAGTCAGTTTTGTGGGTTTGCTTGCACAGTGCTGGTGGTACACTCAGACGACCCAAAGGAGTTGAGAAAAATTGGCCGAGTTTAATACCACTTGCGGTCAGCAGTAGTTTCGTGAGTTATATTTACATTTGTCTATTATTTTTGGAATGTGTATTCTGGTCACATGGTTATAGTGTCTCTTTGCTAAGAAATCCATGGGTATTAAAAAGCTTACTATCTGTCGTGACTAATACATTCACTGCTGGTTTCAACGATTAAGACAGCGACTGCCACAAGGTAAGAGCTAGGACCAAGAATTGTGTGAAACAGAACAGAGCTTTAAGTATACATTTACAGAATTATGCAAATCTAGAAAATTAAAAGGGGACAGTCCCATTAGCTTAGGCGGTGGTTACATCAGTTCTCACAAGCAGAAGCAGGTTTGTGGTTGTGGAGCAATTTCAAGGAAAGCGAGTTTCTCTCACGTGGGGGACTGGCAATACAACAGGCAGGCAGTGGCTTCTGTCATTTCTAGTGGAAGGTGGCAGTGTTGATTTGGGATCTAGAAGTGAGGTCCAGGTGATTTGTATTCCTGAAAAATATCCCAGGATGATATAGAAAAGAGAGCAGCTATTTAGCCTCATACCTCTTCTAGTCCCCCGTGGGTTCCCTCGCCTAAAGCGTCTCAGGGTTTCCCTGAAAATTTAGATAAATACAGCGTTCCTCCTGGCTTCCTCTTGCAGAGTGGAAGCGTGTGCACTGATAGCTTGTATGAAACCACATCAAACCCGCAGGGAGCCTGGAGCGTGGCAGCCGCTGCCTGGCAGTACGGTGTGCCGTGGCAGCTGTCCTGCCATATACGTGTGTGGAGCAGGCATTTACTCTGGAGAGAAGATGATCTTTCACTGCCTGGGCACTAATGAGAGAGGAACTGAGTGGCTCTTGATGAAGTGCTATGCTTGAGGCTGTGGATCCAGAAGTGGTGGATGTGACCTGAGGAGCTGGGAGTTGGCACAGCTAGCAGAAACTGGAAAGGGCAATTTGCATGGCAGGGTGCTGGCTATGGCAGGGTGCTGGCTGATGCTTGGAGGGAGGAAGGGTGGCATGTCCCTCAGGAAATAATGGGCAGGGCTGGAAAGACTGACAGTGACCGGTAGCCTTTTTTGTGGGAGAGAAATGTCCTGACTGTGTGTGGATACACAGCTTCCTTGTTTCACACCCAGCTCTGAGGGTAGATCCTGGAGTATCCATTGTCATTTGAACATGCTTGTCGTCCTGAAGCCGCACTGAAAGTGGTATGTAAGCGTGCTCGCTTTCAGAACCTCTCTGCTGCCCTAATCCTTGCTCGAGAGTGGCTCTACTTGAAGCTGCAATGTCTTCCAAAGCCATTTAAATGATCCCTTTCCTCTGACACGTAAACTTGTGAAGATGAAGGAATAGTGATGCCCTATTTCTGCCCAAAGGAGAAAAAAAAAAAAAGAAGTGAAATAATATTTTAAACAGGTTTGTCGCTCACAAGCATTGTTTCCCCATCTTCCTCCCGAGGTGGTCAGAGCTGCTGCAGCCCATTGTTTTGAGTTCTCCTGGTGCTCAGTAACTTTGCTGCCCATGGCAGCACCGAGTGAGTCAGACAGGATAAGCTGAACAGACTTTTATTCAGACTTATATCCTGGCACATAGGAGTGGCTGAAAAAAAAGATATTGTGAAAAGGTATAGAATGAAGTTTAAAGATTTTTTTAAAAATTTCCATTGCAGGGCCCAGGGATGGAAGTCAGGACAGGCAGGGGCTTTGTCAGGCACTGGTGTCCAGCCTCCTTTGCAGTTGCAGCACAAAGTCACAGGATTCACTCTGAGCTAAAATGTTTGGGTTTTTGCCTGTACTGTTCTAAACAGAATGATGTTCTAGAACCTGAGATGCTTTGATAGGTGCTTGTTTTCATTTTCTAGCATAAAAGTATTCACACACAGTTTTAGCCTCATATTCAACACTACCTTTGAATTTACATGCCATTTTCCATGGTTTATGGCAGAGGCAACCATACCCTCTGCCTCAGCTTTCATTCTGCTGCATGAAACAAGCCATGCTCTGATAACCTCCTAAAACAGACTGTTCTTTTCCTTGACCGTGCTAGCAAATAATCTCTGGATGTGCTAGTTTAGCTGCCTCTCACTGAAGAAGGGTGGTCAGAACTGCATGCAATTTCCCAAGGGGATGGCAGAACCTACTGGCGTGAACACTTCCCTGCCAAAACTCTCCAGTTATGCATCCTAAGAAAGTGTTTCCTTTCTATGCTATTGCATTGTATTCGTATTGACGTTCATTGTGTACTGTCGACTACCATCGCATCTTTCACTTCCTCAGTCACTTCCATATGATGATCCCATACATCAATCTTATTAGTTCATTCTTTTTTAGCACCAATGCTTTAATTTTTTTTTTTTTGTCTCATCAGTTTGACGTTTTTTCCAGCAAAATCATTAAAGGAAAATATGAAACAAAGATTAGCTCCAAGAATAATAGCCCAGGATATCTTCGGTAACCTCCCTCAGGCCAGTACTTTCCATTCAACTCTACTCAACACTGTTTCCCCCTGTGCTTGCGCTTTACCTCCACTGAAGTTCTTCTAAATTCTAGTCTTCTCCAGAACTGCTAATAATTTCCATTTCAGGCACTTCAATGCTATTAATCAATATCAGCCATGAAACATTTCCTCTGCTCAGAACATCAAGCATCTCAAAAAAGGCAGACATCAACTGCCAATACTAAGCTCACATTTGATCTCGCTTACATCCATGTCTTTGGTTATACTTCAAACTCTTTTTCTAAACTACCCTTGAGGTGAAAATGGCAGGCCTGCATTTTCCTGGATCACAATTTTTCTTTGCCTTTTCCAAAGTATGGAACATTTCTAAGAAAGGGAAGAATTATCTTATCTTTTCTCTAGCCATCTCGTATCGCATTTACTATCACAACTGCAACTCCACGTTCCACTTATTTCAGTTTTCACATCTCTGGGTTCTGAGGGCACTTGCAGCTCTTGACTTTTCCAGTACTTCACTTGACGTAATTTCCGCTTGTCATTCCCATTATTTGTCCTGCTTTTGCCCCCCAAATTAATATTACCACTGGAAAAAACAACAACAAAAACTCGATTATAAACATCAGTTATATTTACTTAGTAGTGACCCACACTGAGCATGAAAATATAGCCGGACCTGTCCGAGTTTTTACCCAGGTCAAATTCCCCACAAGTAGCCTGGGCTCAAGCCGTATGAAAATGGGTTTGCCACTGCATGGCTTTCTGAGAGATTACCAATCTTTGGATTTAGAGCCTTATTAGGTTTACAGCACTGGATAAGCACTCCCCGGAAAGCCTTCCTGGAAGTTGCTCCTTTCGTTCCTCCAATTAGTTACTAAAATAACTGGGAAGCCCAGCTTTCCGAGTTCTGCGCTTGAACCCACCAGAGACTACGCGTGGGCCCCGCGGGAGTCCCCTGCCGCAGCTGGTGGTGCACAAACATTTCCCGCCGGCACCTGAAGCCCGCCGTCAAGAAGCACCGTGCCGCCGCCTCCCTCAGCTCCCCATCTTCTCCTGCCGGCCATACCTCCTATCCCTATTTTTCTTCGGGTGTGTGAGCAGCGTGGGGCGTTACGTCCCCGCTCACCCACGGACCAAAGCTGCCCCTGATCTGCGGGTTTGGGTTGTTTTTTTGTTTTTTTTTTTAGGAAACGCACAGTCTGACCAGCAGCCCCTGGAGGCTGCGCCCCCAGCGGCCCCACCTCCTTTTACCTCAGCGCTGCCGGCGTCGCAACCGCTCCGCAAAATCACCTGAAGCGCCCCGCCCTACGCGCCGGCCGGGGGCGCCGCCGGGCCCCGCTGACAGGGCCAGGCCGCAGCCGCCGGGGCGGGGCGGGGCGAG